>PVIJ01010369.1:0-60635 GCA_004024925.1 Scalopus aquaticus
CACCGGCGCCGACAGCAAGTCGACCCACCCCCCCCAAATAATAAAAATACCCAGCCAGGGGGCAAAGCCCCGACGCCGGGCGCCGAGAGGGAAGCGAGAGGGCCGGGGCCGCAGCGGCAGCAGGCAGACGGAGCGCGGTGCGGAGCGCGCGGCGCCCGCCCGGCTCCCGCCCGGAGAGCTCTCTGCAATAGGCCGAGCCGGCTGCATTAAGCTTCTTGCAATCAATAAAGCGCGGGTCAGATTATGCAAAGCGCAGATATTAATATGCAAAGTTTTAAAGATTTTTAAATGGAAGGGCGAGCGCGGCGCGGGCGGGCGGGCAGGGGCTGCGAGGGGAGAGGGAGGAAGGGAGGGCGGGCGGGCGGGCGCGCAGGCGAGCTGGGGAGAGGAGGAGGCTGCCCGCCGCCCGCCCGCCCGCCCGGCTGCGCCGCGCCGCCTTGCCTTACCGCTGCTCCCATCGGTAGGCGCCGCTGTCTTCGCCATGCGCGTCAGCTGCACGGCTCCGAGGGGATGGCCGAGGAGGAGCCGCCGCCGCCAACGCTACCCCCGCTCCCGCTCCCGCTCCCGCGCCCGCTCGCTGCCTGCTGCTGGCGCTGCTCTGGCCGCTGCTCCTCGCCTGAGCTGCCGGCGCGAGCCCAGGCGCGCGCCATCCCCGGCTCCCACCTTGTCCCCATGGCAACCCCGGGCCCAAGGATGCTCAGAGAGAGAGCGCGAGCGAGAGAGCGAGGGGGGAGCGAGGGAGAGGGAGAGGGCGGGGAACGCAGGGGACAGGGAGGCAGGGAGAGGCCCGAGACTCACAGAGACACAGAGACACTGAGAGACCCAGAGACAAGCAGAGACACGCAGAGATACAGCGGAACATAGAGATGCTGTGACGGAGAGGGGAGCAGGTTGGGGAGTAGAGGGGGATGCCCAGTCAGGGAGAAGCCCAGAGACCCACAGAGACACAGAGATACACAGAGACACAAAGAGACAGAGACACTCAGAAAGAGACAGAGAGGCCAGGGAGGGGTGGGAAACTGTGGGGAACTCAAAAGCAAGGAGAGACCCTGAGGCCCAGAGACTCTCCCAGAGACACCCAGAGACACAGGGATACCCAGAGACAGAGAGACAAGGGAGAGGGGAGAGGGCAGGAAGCACAGAGGACAGGGGCAGGGAAAGACTCATAGAGACAAAGAGATGCCCGGACACAGAGATACAGAGAGACACTCAATATGGACATTGGGACAGAGAGGAGAGACAGAGAAAGGTGGGAAGCAGAAGGGGACTTAAAGCAGGGCAAGACCCTAAGACCCAGAGACTCAAAGAGACATCAGAGACAGGGAAGAAAGGGAGGAATACAGGGGACAGGGAGGCAGGAAGAGACCCAGAGAGGCCGAGATATGTCAGAGAGACACAGACTATAGATACGGGCACGCAGTGGAGGAGGGTGGGGAGCAGCAAATGGGGATACAAAAGCAGAGTGGGGCACCAAGAACTACAGAGACACCCAGAGACAAAGAGATCTGGTCGATGCAGAGAAATAGAAAGATGAAGAGCCAGAAAGAGCTACAGAGTAGCAAAGACAGGAGATACGGGTCATCACCTACCTATATCAATACACATATATGCCATCTCTCTAGAGACAGACAGACAGAGACAAAGATAATAAAGACAGACATATAGGAGAGAGAAACACAAGGGGTGGGGGGGCAGTTCTTGTGACACCAGAGTTGGAGAAATACGGAGACACAGAGACAGAGACAGGCGCATACCCAGAGATGAGAGACATGCAGGATCAGAGAGACAGGCAGGAAGAACCACTAAGAGAGGGGGAGAGAAAGGCAAAACGAGAAAGACACTGACAGAAACCAAAAAATAGAGACTGAGGCAGAGACAGAGAAAAAGCTATAAGGAGGGGAGGGGACAGACAGGAGACAGATGATTAGTGAGATGCAGACAGAACGCAGAGACATAGACCCAGGGATTCTAAGAAAGACGCTAAGAAACAGACAGAAAGGACACATTCGAGACAGAAAAAGAGACAAAAAGAAATAGAGACAATGAGAGACAGAGACAGTAAAAGTGATGCCGGGGGAAACACAGATACACAGAGAGATCTGGACAGACTACAAGCGGAGACAGAGATACTGTGAGGAAACAGACCCAGAGTCTTTCTGGTGGACAGAGATCCATGGGGAGATACAAGGCAGAGACAGCAAGGGATCAATGGAGAATCAGAAAGAGTGACTGATACTTGGAAAAAGTAGGGGTGCTGCGACAGCGCCAGCCAAGGCAGACAGAAAGGGGCGCGCTGGGGTGAGAGTAGCAACCCGAGAGTGAGGAGTATGCCTAAGGCAACACCAAGGGGAAGTGGGCAGGTGTGTATGGGGGGGAGGAAGAGACAAGAACAGTCTAGAAGAGGCTGGGGGGACTCTGTGCCCCACCACTGAGCACCTCCCTTGTGCCAGGCACAGTAAGGTTGTGGAGGGAGAGAACTGGAAGTGTGGGGGAGGGGAAGGGACCCTGGGTGCTCAGAAGTCCTCAGACTCCCCAAGTGCCCCAGGAGGGTACATGGCTCCCGCCCCCTGCTGGCGGGGGTTCAGTATTGTGGGGAGGAGGACAGGGTCTTCAGAGCTACCCTGATGGGGGGGGCGGTTGAGGGAGGAGGAGGGGGCGCGGGAGCGCGCGGCGCAGTCTCGGCTCAGCCACCGCAGCCGCCAGTCGCTTTGTTACCCGCCCTCTCGGCTGCCCCAGCGGACTGAGTGGGCACAAGGGACTCTCCAGACGTGTGCGTGAAAGAAACACGAGAATCACCAACTGCCCACGTGTACGGAAAGGCTCTGGGGACCTACACTGCAAGTGCGCAACAGAAATAAATACAGGAAACACCTACCCCGCGGGCGTACAAAGTAAGTACACGGGACCTGTGCGGCGTGCTTAGCGGACGCGGAACTACCCACTACCCCTGCACACAACGGCCTCCCGGGACCTGCCATGCACGTGTGTGCACACAAATGCAAGAAGTACCCAACCTGTGTACATCCAAAATAGGTACGGGGACTTAGGCAGCACCGGCATAAGCGGCATAAGACCACTTAACACCATTCTCCCACTCCCACCTGCCCCTCCCCCCATATACACACAGAACAGGCCCTCGGGGCCCACACGGAATGCAGGAAGTACCCTATAGACGATGCCTATAAAGTAGGGGCTCGAGCAACACCCCGCTGGGAACATGACACCCACCAGCACGTTCTGAAGACCCAAAGAGCTTGTGGAACACAAATAAACGTCAGAGACACCCACTTCGTTTGCATACATGGGCCCCACTAACGGGACGGAACTTAGAAAGTGGGGTGTAACCACACACAGGATGCCTCCTCTGGAAGGGGCTACCCCCTCCCCCACAGAGGAAGCAGGGACCCCCCTCCTTGGATACACCCAACAGACTCCTAAGCGCCCCCTCGTGGGTGTGCACAACAGACAGGGGCGCTGCAGCCCCCATCACCACCCCTCCCCAAGCCTGGGAAAAGGGAAGCTGGGGGGTTGGGGGAGAGAGTGGCAAGGATGTCCAGTTCTCTGGCGCCCATAAAAGGTCCAGACAGGCGGGGTCTCGTCTGGTATAAGAATGACCAAGTGCACAGCCCGTATAGCACAGGTAAGCACTGTGCTCAGGCGTGTCCACACCAGAGGCTTCCTAGACCGTGCGCTGAGGTGGGGGAGGGGGAGGCCCCCCACCTCCACCAGAATAGCCCTGGCAAGCAGAAACTGTCATCGTCACCTGCTGAGCAGATCCAATAGGAGACTGGAGCAGTTAGTGTCCAGTGGGGGTGCCCCCGGCCCAGCCTCAAGACCCCCCAGGGCTGATGCGGCGGGTGTGTTCACACCAGGCATGGACACTGCACGCCGCACACAGCCCCCTGCTTCTGGAAGGCCCACTCCGAAGGACTGGCTTCCCCTGGGCAGTGTGTGCTCATGTGGGCCGGAGGGAGCACCGTCTCTGGGTATGAGTGTGCATGCGTGTACACACGTGCAGCTCTTCCCACACGCGAGTGAGCTTGTGTGTGTAGCCCTCACTCCCTCCTCACGCTGCCTGTTCACATTTCAGAAACCTGCACAATTAACAGTACCTGGCGTATACTAAGGGCAACACAATGTAAGCTTTGGATACTCTCAACTGCGTGTGCATCTGAATGTATTTCTGGACAGACGCACGTGCTTGCTAATGCAACCTGTCTGCTTGCACATCTGTGTGCGTCTGCATGTGCGTGTGCATGCACACACACACTGGCTCACACCCTCACAAGTGTGGGGTTTTCCTTACCACTGAGGAGGAGAAAGGGGACAAGCCAATGGACTCGGAGGCACACAGAAGGGGATGAGAGGAAAGACGACGCCAGTGGTGCAGGAAGGAGAGGAAAAAGGAGAGAAGTGGAATTGGATGGGGCCGAGGGAAGGAAGAAAGGAAGCCCCGGGCCAAAGGCAGATGGGAGAGGGTGGGTGAGGGAAGAGAACAAGCACAGGGGGGAATGGGTGGGAGGTGAGGCTGTGAGGAGAAGGGAGGTGACTGGGGACTGGCTGGAGAATGAGAGAAAAGGGCCAGAAGAAAGAAGAGGTTGGAAGATGAAGGGAGGGAGTAGAGGGAAAGAAATGAGAGAGACAGAGGTTTCCAGAGATCCCCCCAGGGCCTCCCTTGGGAAGGTGTTTGAGTGGGGGGGTGAAGGGGAATGGCAGGAAGCAGAAGAGAGAAGGGAAATCATAACTAGGTCCTCAGGATGGGTAGCCAGCTCCCCCCATCATCGTAAAAGGGGCTCAGAGAGGAGCCCCGGAGGCACAAAGAGGACCAGGGAGCCAGGCTGAGCCAGCGGCATCGGAAACGGGGAGTTCTGGTGGAGGCAGGGGGTAGAAAGGCTGAGAGACTGGCAGCCCCAAGGAAGCAAGGGCTTCAAGGTATGGAGACACCCCCAAAGGCAGGAGAAAGCTGAGGAGGGCAAGGAGTGGGGGGCTGAGACCAGGATGGGGACCCAAGGACCGAGTGGGGGAAGAAGCTCAGAGGGGCAGAGGAGGGAGGGCCTGAAAATGGACACTGGGCCAGGGTCAGTGAGGGGCAACTGGAGGGTACCCGAGGGCCCCACCTTCTCCTTGGCACTGTGGAAGCTCCCCCACTTCAGAAACATTCACTGAGCCCCCGTAGGTACAGGCTGAAGACAGAGGTAGACTAGACGCCACTGGACGCCCAGACACCCTCCTGGGGGAAGCACAATAAATACTTACTCACTGATACACAGCAACACAGATGAGCCCCAAAGCAAAATAGAAGGAGCTAGACTCAGACTACACCCTGGAGGATGCCAGTCATATGCCATTCCAGACAGAAGGAACTACAGACTAGGAAGATCAGTGATTAAAAGGGGCTCGGGGGGCCTCTCTGGTGGCGCAAGGGATTAAGTCTCAGCCCTATGAAACTATCCACAGCCACTGCAGCACGAGTTCAATCCTGGGCCAGGGAGCTTCCCACATGGCGCAGCAGACCTCTCCTGTCTCCCCGCTGCTCCCCTCAGCAGTGTACTTCAGTAGATCTGCCTGTTCTGCTCCCCACTCTGTCTCTGGTGAATCCGCTCATCCCCCCCACATCTGGCCTATACCCCATCTCTTCTACTCTTGTATGCATAAATAAATAAATCTTTAAAAAGAAAAGGGGCTGGGGACAGGAAGAGAACTGCAGCAAAGGGACAGAAAGGAACTCGGGAGGTCAAAGAGATGTTTTGCATCCTGACAGACATGGTCACATAACTCAGTGTATGTGTGTAGAAAACTCATCAAATGGTACATCTGAAGTTCGTGAATGTTATTGTATTTAAACTAGATAGCAATAAAGCTGACCAAAAATAAACATGTGAACAATTAGAAGAAGGGGCAGTGAAGGAAGGTTTCTGGGAGGTGGTAATGTCTGAGGTAAGACCTGAGGGAAGGGGGGTCGTTTCCATGGAATGATTTTCACAGGGAAGCGGGCGAGAGCTGAAAAGCTCAGTGTGTCTCAAAGAATACAAGGTCCATCAAGACATGAGAGGAATGCAATGTTACTTCAGTAAAAAATAAATATTAAAAAAAAAGAAGCGTCCCTTGTGGCACAGGGGTTAAACTCTCAGTGTTATCAAGCTATCGGCAGCCATTGCAGCACGAGTTCGGTCCCCAGCCAGGGAGTTTCCCACATGGCACGGCAGACCTCTCCTGTCTCACCCGCTGCTCCCCTCAGCAGTGTGTGTCCGTCGATCTGCCTGTTCTGCTCCCCACTCTGTCTCTGGTGAATCCTCTCACCTCCAGCATCTCTGGCCTATACACCAGTTCTTGTATGCATAAATAAATAAAAATAAATCTCAAAAAAAAAAAGACATGAAAATAGAGAAAACCAAAGCCCAAACTCCAAACCCTATGACTGTTGGGCTCACCATGTTGAATAAGCCCCACCTGCACCCCCAAGGGTCCCCCAGAAGACAACTGTAAGACATGACTGGAAATTGCTAATTTGTGCATGTCTGCCCCACGACAGGGACTTCCTTCCTCCTCCCCCTCCACCCTCCCAGAACTTCTTCCCTGCTTCCTTTATGTGGGGACACTCCTTCCCATTAGGAAACTGCTTCAACAACGCACCAACTCACCAATCTCTGTCCCTAACCCACATTTAAAGGTAAGCTTACCGCCCCACAGAGTCCCTGCAGCATGGATTCTGTGTGGCCGCTGCCCCCTGGTGGCCGGAGTGATGCATTACTGAGTGACAGTCCCAAGGCCAGACCTAGTCTTGGTCCCTCTGGAGCCCAGGCTGGGCCATTCCCATCGCTGTCCCCACTCCTGGTCAGGTCAGGCCTCCTCCTGATCAGTCCAGCAGGCTCGCTTCCATCCTATCTGACGCGCCCTCCTGCAGCATGTGGCCACAGCCAGCCTTGAAAACTCCTCACTCCATCTAAGGAAGCTCACTCCCTGGCTTCTGCTCTGTCTCAGCAGCTCTCCCAGGGTGAATCATCCCCTCCCACAACTGCCTTCTCTGAACTATATCCCCCAAATTTGTCTCCAGTCTCTGTCTCCCCTAACCTTCAAACCCAGGTATCCAGCCACTTCCTGGAAGTCCCAAGGCACCTCAAAATCAACGTGTCTAACTAACCTCCACGCGACACGGTCCCCATCACACCCCTCCCGGCAGGCTGGGTTTCCTCTCCTCCAGTGCCACCTCCATCGCAGCTGGTATTCAAGTCAGCAAAATGGCCCCCAGCCCTGACAGCCTCTTCCTCCCCTTCACATCCAAGTCAGCTCAAAATTCCACCCAGTTCACTGCCCTCCTTAATATTGAAATGAACCGTATGAAAACTGCCAGTCAACCAACTTTTTCTTACAAAAACAGCCATTTGTGGAATTTGGCCTGTTATTTCTCAATTCTGTCTTCTCTGCTCTTCCCCGTCCTGGTCTCCGAGTTGAGGACTCCACTCCTCCTGCTCGGCCCACCACACCTGCTTCCTACCTGGCCTCCTGGCCTCCAGCCCTGCCCCTTCCAGCCCATCCTGGGGTGATCTTTCCACAACCCGGCTCAGACTGCTTCAAACCCTCTTCAGTTCTCCTGTCGCCAACAGGACAGAAGCCAGAGCCCTGGCCAGCTTCTCAGACCCTTGAAATATTGGCCCCTCCCCTCCAGTCACTGCCCGCTGTGGCTCCCATGCTCCAACCACCATGCCCCTCCCCCTTGACGCTCACCTCCTGGCCTTTGCCTGTCACTGGAATGTCCCGCCCACTCTTCCGGGTTATTGGACTTCAAGAACCAGCTCCCCTCCCCAAGGTCATCCTTAAGTCTCCAGTTCATACATTCACCCATTCAAGGCCCACAGCTGGAGGGTCACCCCCACGGAAGTGAAGGGAGGCTGCAAAGGGGGAGTATTTCTTTCCTGCCCCCCAGAGCTCGTGGCCCAGTAGGAGAAACAAACACAGCAGTAAATTGAAGCCCAGTGTGCTGGGCCCCCAAACCAGCCAGGGGACATTTTCTTGAGTTTTAAAGAGGAAACAGTCCTCAAATGAACAGGCCTGGTTATGCCCGCAAGGCGATGCAGACCTGTGCAGGTGGGCATGGGGCGCTAAGGCACAGACTGTGAAAGAAGTTGCTGGAGAGATTGGATGGGGCCTGAGCATCAAGCATCTTTTGATCTCAGAGGCCATGGGGGGCCCCTGAAGGTTTTCATCAAGGGTGGTGGTGCATTTTTGACAGGATGCATCTGAGGGGGCAAGAGCAGAGACAAGAAGAATCAGGAAGCTATTACAAAAGCCTATGCAAGAGGCGCTAAAGGCTGGTATTTCGACAGTGGCATCAGGAACACAGAGGGGGGGAAAGTAGAGGAGGGGAAGGAGGAGGGGCAGGGGAAGGGAAGAAGGGGGAGGGGAGGAAGAGGTGGGGCTGAGAAACCTCCAATAAGTTGAGTCAGCAAAGCTGTGGAAAGGTGATGTATTTGGCTGGGAGGACGGTGTCAAGATTGAGGGTCTCACTTCTCATTGGGAAGCTGCATGGATGCAGGTGCCACTCGCAGAGCTGGGAGAAAACAGCAGGAGCCACAGGACTTTTCCTGTGAAGTTCTTTGGAACCTCTTACGTCGAACAGCCCGCGGGACACGCCTGGGTTGGTTCCGCAGCAACACTGGGGCACATTCCCTTGCCCAGCTGTGGAGAAAGGCCCAGGCTGAAGGTTTCACAGGCACCAGCTAACGTCCTGGAAGTAGGTGACCCCTCTCAGGGAGGACACGCAGAGGAAGAAGAATCATGGGCCAAGAAAGGGCCCCAGGGGAACAGAGACCAGTGAGGCTGTCAGAGAAGAAGCAAAACCATGAGGCGATGTCACAGCAGCTGCGATAGGCAGCTTCTAGGTGGCCCACAGGGACCCCTCCCCGGTCCTCATGTCCTTGTGTAGTCACCTCCCAGGAGTGTGGATGGACCTACACGCAAATGAACAGAATGTGGCAGGAGTAAGGGGATGTCACTTCTGAGATCAGGTTTAAGAAGACCACAGCTTCTGCGACTGCGTGTCTCAAAATCTCCTCCCCTCCCCTCTTGTCCCATTTTTTCTCTCCGCCTCTCCTCTCTCATCACTCACCCTGGGGGTAACGCTGTCATGCTCTTCCCAACACACACACAACCGGGGCCTTCAGAAGAGACCACAGCAGAAAGTCTGAGATAATAAACGTTCGTTGTTTTGAGATGCTAAATTTTGGGATTGGTTTGTTATGCAGAAGTCAAAGGAGGAAAGTTTCAATGGCAGTCTACCGGTCAAGATGAAAACTGGAAATTGTTCCCGGATTTCGTAAGAGAAACAAGCTGGTACACATGGTAAGAGAAACAAGCAGTTGAGACTCGAAGACGCAGAGAGACAGGCCAGGCTGATAAGCAAGCAGGACGGCCCCATCACTGCCCACGCCGGCCATGTTTGTGCCTGCCCGGCAGCCATGTCCTTGTCCTTACGGCCGCTCTCAGACTGCGTGCTGCGTGGCCACCCATGGCCTACTGGATACCATTCCGGGAGACTGTCCGTCAGGGTGCCCCACAGTCCACAGGACAAGGGGAGGCCACGTGACTCACACTGCACCAATCCGAAGCTCTCCCTGGAACCTGAATCCCGCTGGTGTGACAGGCGAGGTCTGAACCTAGCTGGAGCTGATTGATGCCAGAGCCCAGACCCTGAAGAAGCTGCTGTTCCCTCCTGCTGCCTCCGACGCCCCACGGACCTGGTTACGGTGCTTTCAGAGGCTCTTTCTTCTGTCCCTCCCTCCTTTGTGGACGCCACCCTCATTTCTTTCAAGTAAATTCCTGGCTTGCTCACATTTGCAAGAGTCCCTCTCTTGCTTGCAAAGAGCCCTCACTCAGTCTCAGCCTTCCCAGAATTTTGGATCAGATGTGCAGGAGAACAAAGGGCAGGCGCTAGAGGGAGCTCGAGCAGAGGGAGGTAGGATGTCCTGTGAGTTCGTTTTTTTAAAGTGGTACAAAGTTGGATATATTTATAGGCTAAGAGAGAGGAGAGCGAAGCAGGAAGGACTGTCGAAACAGAGAAGGGACGAGTGATGGAGTAATGTCCGCAGAGCACTGTGGGAAGGACGACGCACGGAGAAGGTGGCTCAGAACAGAGCCTGGGAAAGTGAAGCAAATCTGGGTGTGGATACAAGTAGGTCTGAACAGGAAGCCGAAGGAAATCACAGCTGACTGAAAGGGTAGAGTTGGGGGGACACTCATGCCACAGCAGTAACTGAGAGGGCTGAGAGGTGGGCCTGGCCACCACAAGCTCCACTTGGCCGCCAAATTCAGCCACTTGGACCAGGGCTGGGAGGGACATGCTGGTAGAAGAGGCAGAGACCAGGGGTGTAAGGGAGTCAAGAGTGTGTGCTAGTGATTTTCCACTCACCTTCCAGGTCTGCCCCTCTGCCCTGCTCTACCCACACGGACAGCACCATCTGAGCCCTCTCGTCCTGGGTTCCAACTGGGTTCTCCATAAGGGAAGCATCCGCCTTAGAACGGGAGAAGAAAGCATCATTCTGGATGATTCTCCTGCTCCCAGTGCTGTGTCAGCGCCGTGGTCCTGGCTGTCCCCTCCACAAGTCTGTCACCTTCAGGCGTGTGCCATCTGCAACTCAGCGGGCTCCAGCAGTACCCTCCCCGGCCCTTAACCCACACCCCCACAGCCCTAGCGGTGGTCGCAGCTTCCTGCTGCCCTCACTGCCCTTGTAAGTTCCCCCAACCCAGCCCACGCTGCTCCAGTCCCGTCATTAAATCATCTTCAAACTCCCAGCTGTGGGGCCTTCTGTTTCCCGCTGGGACTCTGACTATTAGAGAGGCAGCGAGAGAGAGCAGATGGCCCTACTGAGCCAAGCCGCTGGATGGCAGGGCAGGGAGAGGAGCCAGGAGGGGTCTGGCCAACTGGCAGGAAACAGAGGAGTCGGGGGAGTGGACCGCTCCAGAGCCGTGGCTACAGGTGTGAGGCCCGGGGGCAGGTGCTGGGAACAGAGCGCGGGACGCCGCTGCCACACAGGCTGGCTTTAAAACTAGGGACTTCATCTCTTTTTTTTTTTTTTTTCGAAGCAGTTTTACATTATAACACTGTAGAAGTTTCAGGTGCTCACGGTATAGACATTAAGTTCACCGCGAAACATAAAACTGAGATTTTAAATTTGGCACCCAGGAAGTCCTGGGTTAGAATTCTGGCTCTGCCACTTCAGTAAATGTGTCACCCAGGGAATGACTTCACCTGCCTGAGTGTGCACCACTGCCTTTGACATGAGGATACTCCAGGAGGAGAAAGAAGACAACAAAACAAGACAATACCAACGCTGCAGGTTGGCATGAGAGGTACACACGCAAGAGCTCTTGGACTTGGCACAGGGCCTGGCATGTGGCATCAGTGCTCAGGAAACATTTGCTGCCTCGGCTGCACTTCTGGGTAGTGACTCAGTCCAAGGCGTGGTCACTCAAGGGGGTGGCTAGAGCGGGATGAAGGTCACCAGAGACAGAGGTGGGGAGAGACTGAAGGGCTGGGTGACTGGAAGGTAACGGGAAGGACGGATCGTGCGGGGAAGTTAGAGGCCCAGCAGCACGGCAGTCTTTGTGTGGACAGACCGTCGGCGCCGCGGTTCTGCCGTGGCTGTTCCCCCCACAACACTGTCACCTTCGGGCACATGCCAACCACGTCTCAGCAGGGCCATTCCCTTCCTTCCCCTCCTCAGGCCTAAGGGACTGGAGAAGAAGTCTGAGGAGGTGCCAGAGCTCCAGGAATGAGGGGACGTGATCCGGGAGTGAAGAGATGTCAGTGAGAAGGGAGCAGAAGGTGGGAGGAGCTGAGGACAGGAGCCTGAGTTCCGGAAGCCAACTCAGAGCTGGCATCTGAGTCACCTGAGCCCCACAGCCCCACAGAGCTTCTATGCCCTGTTGGATGCCCCGCGGCGATCATGGCTCCCAGTGAGCCAGAGCTTGTCAGAGCGGGGTTGGGGCAGCCCATCCTGCAGCCGCTAGAGCTGAAGCACCCACTGATAAATGGCTGCTGAATGATTTGTGGGGTGAAGGAAGGAGAAAAGGCTTGAGTGGCAGATACATTTAGCAAAGTGACAGAGCCAGGATTCCAACCCAGGACTTCCTGGGTCCAAATTTAGAATCCTGGTTTTAGCCACGACAGGTACTATTTTCCGTGTTTGAAATCCTCACTCTCTGACCCCTCTGTTTTCTGTTAGTTGCCAGACCCTTCTGGTGTCTCGCCCTGCCCTGCTCACCCAGAGTCTCACAGTGGACCATCATATCTACCCTCTTTACTTTTAATATCCTAATGCTTAAAAAAAAAAAATCACCAAACTCCTTTTCATGAAGATGGCACCAAAAGCCAAAAAGGAAGCCCCTACACCTCCAAAGCCAAAGCCAAAGCCAAAGCTTTGAAGGCCAAGAATGTAGTGTTGAAAGGCATTCACAGTCACACAAAAAAAGAAGATCCGCACATCACCCACCTTCCGATGGCCCAGGACATTGCTCCGAAGGCAACCCAAATATTCTCAGAAGGGCATCCCCTGGGGCCTCCCTGGTGGCCTGGGGTTAAGTCTCAGCCCTATGACCACTGCAGCCTGAGTTCGATCCCTGGTCAGGGAGCTGACCCACATGGCGCAGCAGACCTCTCCTGCCTCACCCCCTGCTCCCCTCAGCAGTGTATTTCGGTGGATCCGCCTGATCTGCTCCCCGCTCTGTCTCTGGTGAATCCTCTCACCCCCCACACCTCTGGCCTACACCCCAGTTCTTCTACACAAAAATGAATTTTAAATAAATAGCCCCCTTGTCCTCAGAGAACCAATCTTGATCACTGAGCCATCACCAAGTTCCCTCTGACCACTGAGGCAGCCATGAAGACAGAAGACAGTGACACACTCTTGCTATGGTGGATGTCAAGGCCCACGAGGACCAGATCAAACAGGCTGTGAAGAAGCTCTATGACATTAACGTGACCAAAGCCATCACCCTGCTCAGAGAGAAGGCACATGTTTGACTGGCTCCTGACTGGGATGCTTTGGGTGCTGCCAACTGGATCATCAAAACCGAATCCAGCTGGCTAATTCTAAATATAAAGTTATTCACTATAAAAAAATCACCAAAACTCTATCCAATTTAAATGAATGTTTCCTGAGTTCGCACATGCTCATCCATTTCTCTGGAACACCCTTGCCCGTTCTAGTCACCCAAAGACCTCTGACTCCTCATTCAAGAATGAGCAGAAATTAATCAGGGAGGAGAAAAGTAAAACAAAATGATACACCACCACACATCCATCCAGCTGGCAAAATTAAAGTGTCTGACAATACCAGGTATAGACCAGTAAGGATTTTGAGATGAGGGGTTTCTCTTGGATTATTTGGGTGGGCTCTAAATGCAAGGACATGTATCCTTATCAACAGCATAATACACAAACTGTTTTGGGGCTATTCATTAAAACGAGTCAACTACAAATAAACACCACGTGGAAGAATCTCACCAACATGACAATGAACAAAAGAAACCAGACGCAACAGAAAACATATTGTACGATTCCATTTATATCAAGTTCAGAGAGAAAATGAACTAGATAACTGAGTGACATAAAACTAGAATGTAAAGAAAAGCAAGACATTATTATTGTCAAAGCCAGGATGGTGCTCCCAGCTCATCCCAGGGGAGGAAGGGGGCTGTGACTGGAAGGAGCACGGGACAGAAGGGTGGGTAGATTCTGGGGTGCTGATAATGCATTTAACTTTGTTTTACACACGATTGTTCTACAACTTATTAACGGTACATTTATGCTTTATGTTGTTTTCCGAGTTATATTTCACAATGAAAATGTTTCTTGGTAATGACGACGGTGCTAATTCTTAACAGAATTAACAGGAGGCATCCCAATCCATGAAGCCTTCCTGCGTCCCTCCCCCCGTGTTCCCTGGGCTCCCCAACCTCTCCACAGAGGCGTCCTCTCCAGCGCAGGCGAGGTTCAGCCGCTAACTAATCCGGGCTGCGACCCACTGTCGCAGTCTGGCTCACCCAGCAGCCCAGGGGCACTCCAGGGCCAGAAGCCAGGCTAGCGTCTCTGGGGGCCCAGCGCAGGCCAGCGCAGGCCCCGGGAGGCAGGAGGCCCCGAGCTGCATGCTACGGCCTTATCGTCAAGGTATCCGCCAGCACGTGGTGACAGGTGGCTGCTGACCAAAGGAGGGGTGCCTGCTTCGGTGTCGCCACATACCTTTGCTTCTGCCCGTCCGCCTACATCTCATTCATTAAGCTCCCTAAGGTCCTCCAGAGGGCTGTTCTCTCTGCCTGGAACGCCCCCGCTGTCATGCTGTTGAACTCCTGTCCATCCTTCAGGGGCCAGGCTCAGGGGCCTCTCCTCTGTGAAACCATGGCCCGCCTTCTTCGGGGCTCCCGCGCGCCCTTCCCTTAACCGCAGTCTTTCAGGCCCTGACCCACGGAATATCGCTCGGCTTCTGAAGCTCTTTGATGTCCCTGGGTTGTCCTCCTGACCTGGGTCTGACATACTTCTGGGACTTGAACATCTCTCAGGACGCCCTGGCACCCGCGCAGGCTCCGGCAAACCCAGGCGTGCTCCATAGCGCATGCGCCCAGGGAGCCGCTGGCTCAGCAAGAACTTGCCTGAGGATTCCCGCCAAAGGCAAATCCTGGAACCCAGCGCGCCTGCGCAGGCGCCGGGGGTCCTTCCTCAAGGGCAGGCCCCGTCACTTCCGTAGGCACGTGCCAGCTATAAAAGCTGATCCCAGGCTAAGGGTGCGGAGGAAGAGGCCGGGGCGGGCAGGCGCAGGCAGCCATCATCATGAGGAGTCGGGACAGGTCCCAGGACCTGGGGAAGAGGTGCGTCCCAGGATTTAGCCCAATAGGTGGGAGCCTCGTGGGGCCCTGGACTACAAGTGGCTGCCACCCCTAAGAACGCTAAGTCCCAATAAGAGGAGAGCCCTAAGTCCTGGAAGGTCGTGGAAAGAAAGCCTACTCCATGGAGACCAATCAGAGCCCCCAGCTAGAGGGAAGGTGAAAAGCAGAGGAAGCCCCCACCTGTCCCCAAGTTGTGTCCACCAGGGGAGAGATGCGCTCTACCTCACTGCTGCTTCCCCTCGCAGCCCACTTCCTGTCCAAAATGGTGTTAAATGCCTACCTCACACAGGTTGGCTACGTATTTAACCATTTCTGTGCAAATGCCCAGCAGACCTTAAGCCCCTCCCAGTGAAGGTAAAGGGACAGTCTGGGGCCAAACCAACCAGCTGGACCTGCTTCTGACTCCTGAACAGGACTCAACTAGACTTACTGCTCCATCCCTATACATCCGCATAGGCCAGGGGTCCAAGACGGCGCCCAGGTGTGAGCAGTGGTGTCCCTTCCCCCAGGACAAACAGCAATTGGAAATCCTTGCTCACCCCACCCCCAAATCTCTAACCCTAGTTCCCTTCCTCATCAAGAAGGAAAACCTGGGTATTATGTAAGAAATTTTGAGTTCCTAAGTGCTTGAACATGGGGTGGGGGAAAGGCAGGAGGCCACCTGCCCTTCCCTGGGCAGCTGTAGCCACTGGGTAGCAGAAAGAAGGGTTTAGCCTCGGGAGGAGGAGGAGGTGAATATCCAGGTGTGAAGGGTGGGGGACCATGGAAGAGGGACTCCAGAATCAGAACCCTGGCTGCTGCTGTTTTGCTTCCAAACCTTGGGGCTTAATCAGCCTTGCAGGTAGCTGGCCCACCTCACTGATCCAGTTAAAAACACTCTACTCCCAAGAGCAAAGTATGTGGAAATGGGGTGGGAAGAATTTCTAATCCAAGGCAGTATTTCCTCCCATGACAAGTGAAGAAACTGAAGTCCAGAGAAGAGGGCAAGTTGGGTAGCAGCTGGCACATGATGGGCTGGTATCCCACCCACCCTCTAGCCTGATGGTGGACCAGGAACTTGGACTGGTACTGGGCTCAGGCTCTCATCTGCTCCTTCCTCCAGCACATAAACAAAGAGTCCCAGAGCCTTGATGCCCACCGGTGCCCTTTCCAGGGCAGTTTTATTGGTGCCATTTGTAAAAGGCCTTCCCGATCATCCCCCAAGGCTTTGACTTCCCCTTCCAAAAAGGTAGTTAGTTTCTGGTCTTGGGCCCCTTGGCAACAGCAAGCCTTGGTCTGCGGCTGCAGCAACACAGTCGTAACACTCCATGTGCAGAGCTCTGGGGGTACGAGGTGGTGGAGAGCCAGGTCTGTGTGTGGAAGCCGGGCAGAGCCTGGCTGGCCGTAGAGCTGTGTGGGCAAAGTGAGCAGCCCCCGTGCACCCCGGCTCCAGTGCCTACTGGTGTGGCTGAAGCCCCCGGCAGGGGCAGGAAAATCAGAGATCCTGAGAGAAGCCCTTAGGCCAAAGAAGTATGTGGAGCAGGCCAGGGCAGAAGATGGGGAAATTTCAGAGAGGGCTGTGTGTGTGTGTGTGTGTGTGTGCGTGCGTGTATATCTGTGCGTGTGAAAGAGAGAGAAAGGGGGAGGGGTGTGTGTGCAAGCACGCACACAGCCAGTCAGGGCTGTGATGTGCAGGCCTCCTGAAGCTGAAGGAACACATCTTGGGGTGGGGGTGGGGGCGGAGAGGCTGGGAAGGAAACTCAACTGGAAGTGGTTTAGGCCTCAGAGCCCACATCCTGTGGGAGGGGCTGTCAAGGGGCCAGGCTGTCCAAGGGCCTGGTGGTCTGGCACAGTCCTCTTAGCTGCTGGAGTGACAGTCCTCAAGGGGCAGAAATGGTCTTCGTCCTCCAAAGGGAGAAGGTGGCCCGAGGCTAGGAGGTGGGGTCGATCCTGCCACATCCAGGATCAGGAGGCCTCACTCAGGCGCCGGCTCCCCTCCTCCTCCATCAGCAGCAGGCGGCGCCGACCAGCCTCGTAGTCTGCCTCGTCCACACTGACCAGCAGGCGGACAGCCTCCCGGCCCACGGCCTCACGCAGGGCCTCAGTCAGGAACACGCCCCGCAGGGCCTGGAGCAGGGCACCACTCAGGTAGTCGCCCCAGAAGGCGTCCAGATAGGAGAGCTCTGAGAACTTGATGTCACACACCACAGAGCCCAGGTCCCTGGAGCGCAGCACCGCGGTGGCCTGCCCAAACACGTCCAGCTGCCGGGCCAGCGCCTGGGGCCGACGGGAAGCCACGCCCTGCTCCAAGGCGGGCCCGTGCTCGCAGTACTCCGCTCGCACCCTGAGCCTGATATCTGTGGAGAAGGAGGGACTCATCAGGGAGGGGCCAAGGCCCCACACCTCGCACAGAGGCCCAGGGGCACTGCTGCCCTTCCCCCCCCTCAGGCCTCTCCCCACAGGCCCCTCCCGTCTCCCACCCCCACCCTGGCTTGCGCGGCACCTGCCCCACATCCTTCCCCTCCGGTAACCACACCCACGCGTGGGTGACACCCTCACATGGCTTCCCTCTGTTACCTCCTGACCTGGGACCTCTTCCTCTTCCCCTCATGTGCCCCACTCCATCCTCACCCCCCTCCTGGCTGCTCCCCCATACTAGGCAGGTTCACCTGGCTTTGGTCCGGCCTCCTACAGACACCACAGAACTTGCTCCCTGTCTTCCTTCAGGTTTCTGCTCAGATGCCCCTCACCATAAGGCCTACTCCCCTCCTGGGCCAAAGTGTTCCCAGTTCCCCATACCCTGCACAGTCTCTCCCCAAGGCACTGGCACCTTCTAGCCCATTCCATGCTCCCTTACTGTCTTGCTTACCACCTGTCTCCCCCCACCAATATGAGCTCCCCAAAGGAAGGGATTTGTGTCTGCTCTGGTCACTTACACAACCTGGTGGCACATAGTAGGTGCTCAATCTGTACTTGTGAAAGAACCACTTGAATGGACTAGCCTTTAGGCAACCAACCCATCTCCTGCTCTCAAACAATGAATTCGTGTGGGGCCATCCCCAGTCACACCCCCAACTGACCAAGCCAGCAGGGCCCACAGTCACCAGGTGAGAACAGAGCTGGCTCTACCAGGAAGCAGGTGCTCTCTTTCCACAGAGGCTAAGAGGTGAGTGAGAAGCCCAGAGCTGCTGGGGGCTGTTCTGCCACCAAGAGGGAGAGAAAGAAGCCTACACAGGGCCAACTGTGTAGAAGAATCATTCCTGAGCCCCATCATTGGTGAGCCCCAGGTCCCCTGAATTTTCAGCTAAAGTCAGTTCTCTTCTTGCTTAAGCCAGTCTGAGTTGAGCCTGTCACTCACAAGCCTGCCTCATCTGCCCACACGAGGTGGCAGCTCTGCACAGGGGCCAATCATGACTTCTGAGGCTATCCCTGTGAACCTGACCTCTGGCCGATCCCTATCTGTGGGACTACTGACTCCCCACCTGTGAAACTGGGCCACTCACAGAACCTCCTTTCCAAGGACCAGCTCTGAGCTGAAAATAACTGCAGCAGCCAACGCTACAGAGCACTGACTACCTGCGAGGCGCCCCCCGTGAGCCACTCTCACAAACTCATTTACTCTACAAACAGCTCTGCTGTCTCCCCCAAATTAGAGATGAGGAAATGGAGGCAAAGAGAAGGGAAGTGGCCTGCCCAGGGTTGCGCAGCCAGGCAGTGGCAGTGCTTGGCAGAGGTCACGGAGCCTCCCAGGCCACAGAGAGCAACTGTGCTCTCAATTCCTGTGTCTCAGGCACTAGCTGTGCAACCTGCAACAAGTCACAACCTCTCTGAGCCAGGATTTCTGCCTAAATTAAGAGACGATCCCTGCTGGATCGGACTAGTAAGAGGACAGACAAGAGCAATGGCTAGAAAGGACGTGGCTGGCACTGCACACGTGCCCACCAGCTGTGCCAAACATGGCGGCAACCAGCAGCCTCTGATGTGCCAAATGGTTTACCTGGGGCTGTTCTCAGCAGCATCAGCCCCATGGGCTTGGAACCACATGCAACCCATCGCCAGATGAGGAAACTGAAGCTCTGGGAGGGAAGTGGCATGTCCCAAACTCCCTTCACCTTTCAGACCACGTCAGCAGCAGAGCAGAAAGTAGAAGGCAAGTCACCACTCCCCCAGACAACCTTTCCGTACCAACCACTTCCTCCTCCCACCCCAAACCCTAAACCCTTCCTTTTCTGCCTTGAGGGGAACCTCACCCCTCTGCTCTGAGGCCCAGCGAACCCTGCCGGCCTTGGCCCCCAGCCTTGACTGCCGTGAGTGTCTGGCCAGGCCCTCAATCAGCAGGGCTGGGGGCAGGGGACCGGAGGCGCAGCACCTGTCCAAGGCCACACGGGTGCTCAGCGGCAGAGGCACAGAGCCAGGTGGCGGAGTCTGACAGACCTTGAGGCGAGTCCCGGCTCTGCCACTCTCTAGCTGTGGGGCCTTGGGCATGTGACCTCACCTCTCTGAGCCTCAGTTTCCC
Source organism: Scalopus aquaticus (assembly GCA_004024925.1). NCBI lineage: Eukaryota > Metazoa > Chordata > Mammalia > Eulipotyphla > Talpidae > Scalopus > Scalopus aquaticus. Next base: position 19,373 of record PVIJ01010369.1, read on the forward strand.
CACCTGAAAAACATAAACAAAGAAGAGGTTCCTGCTGCATGGTGGGATTATGAGGATCAAATAAGGCAACTAGTGAAGCGCTTGACCCAGGTTACTGCAACACAGAAGACACCCAGAAACAGGAACTGTGATTTCGACATGCACCTCTCCATCCCCACGGCCCCTGCCCAACTTCATCCTCTCTCTTTGAGCCCCTCCCTCTTCAATTCCATTCCATCCTCCCCTCCCCTGCCCTCCAGTCACAAAGGAAGTTTCCAAACAAAAGCCTTACTCACAAAATGACCTGTCCATCTCCCCATCACCCACCAAGGCTGAGATCACAAGACCCCACATCTTCCCAGGTGAACCCCCTCGCATACCCCTATTTCCTCAGCAGAGGTTGCTACCTGACCTGTGGCATAAACCGTCTACCCATCCAGAGCACAGCCCCCAGATAGGAGGTTTGGAAGAAGGACTCTGTATGTCCCCACTCATTCTTTCACTCAACAGACATTTGCTGAGTGCCAGAAATGCTCCATGAAAGTGGGACCAGGAGGTGCCAGCTAGGGAGTGCCTGCCACCTTGGCCCTTTTGTCACCCTCTACAACTGAGGAAACCCTTCACCAGACCAAAGTCCAACCTCTGGCGTGGAGCACAGGAGAAGGACAGGGAGGCCCACTGGGGGAAGAGAAGACAAGCGTGATCTGAGCCACCTCCGCAGCCAGCCCTGAGTCACACGAGTCACGTGCAGTCTCCCCGCACATAGTATTCACTGCAAGCTGCCACACACTTCACCTCCATGGACTCTTAATCGTCCCTGAAACCTAATGGGGCAGTGCTATTATCCTGTTTGCAGATGGGGAAACTGAGGCACAGAGCATGAGTCACCTGCCCAAGACCACACAGCAAGGAAGTGGCAGAGCGAGAATGCCAACTGAGCTGTCTGGCTCCAGAGGCCGAGCTCTTAACTGCTCCTATGCTGTTTGCTGCCTCTCTCACCACCACACACACAAATCCATAATTAAAAGACATCCCCAAGGCCAGGAAAGAAAATTATAGAGCATGAGTTGTCATTTAGATTGCAACGATCAGAGGACCTCTCCAGGACATGACGTTGGGAGTGGAATGTGAAGGAATACAAGCAGGTCGAGACATGGAGAGGGGAAGAATGCCATTCCCAGAAGACAGAAGAGGACGTGTGAAAGTCCAGAGGCAGAAAATGAATTTGGGGTGGTCACAGACTGAGTGCCAGTGTGGGTGGAGGGCACAAGGGGACAACTGTGCTGACCACACCCCCCACACCTGAGTGGCTGCCCCGCACCTGCTGTGCAGGGAGACTTCGGGCACTGCATGGCTGGATGCGGGTGCAGGGCAGGGACTGGTGCCTGGCACACTGCAAAACCTCCAAGTGCAGCAGGGAGGACGGGATCTCAGGTGCCGGTTGACTCCAGCTGCTCTGCAGAAGCAGCCGGCGTCAGGAACAGGGCCAGGGCAGCTATCAGAGGCGGCGAGGTGGCTGGCGCAGGAGGAAGCAGCAGATATGGACTGACTAGCCGGGGTGTGACAGCCAGGGCGGGGCAGGAAGAGCATCGAGAACAGTCACCTGGCTGGGGGCCGGCTACACTGTGTCTCCGGCCAAGAACACCAAGCACTTGAACACCGTCCCTCCCCACTCCAGAAGCCGTACAGAAATACCCCCAGGCCCTGGGTGGAAGGTGGACTGTGCCTTCCTCGAAAGAAGAGCTACTCCAACTTCCTGCACTCGGGTGGACCCCAGCACCTCTTGCTCCCCAGGCGCACACCCCATCAACCTCTATTCTGGGACAGAATGGGACACAGGAAAATGGGACAGGCTTCTGGGAGGGGACCAGGGAAGGTAGGCGGGACAGGCCCTGGGCCAGGTGAGCAGTTACAACCTCATGGGGTAGTCCCTGGCCTGGGAGCTGCTGGGGACCAGAGAAGAACTGTATTGGTCTCTCCCCCAGGAGCGCCTGTACTCGCACGCAGCCAGAGTCATGGCGCCCAGTGTAAAGTTCTCCTGAACCAATGCTCTGAGGCAGCAGAGGTAGTGACCAAGACAGATAACCAGGCGGCCAAGGCCTGCTAGGCCCGGTGGAAGAACACAACACGCCTCAGAACACAACATGCCTCAAGAGCTGAGCTTGAACAAAACAAAGTATCAAACCAGAATCTAACCCAGCCCCTCCAGACACAACCACCAACTTTCAGGTAGCACAAACGACAGGAAAACAACCCGACCACAGGATGCAATCTGAAAATCCCAGTCTTGGGAAATAGTCTGGGACACAGATGGTGAGAGAATCCTCGAGATCAGGGGAGACGTAAGAGAAATATTTCTGAGACCACTAAAGATTTGTCCATTGAGTAGATATGTGGTGATAAGGAATTACTAAATTTTCTGGAGTGATCTCTTTTTTCTAAGAACTCGTCTTTTAGAGATAGCAAAAAATGTACAAATGGAACAACAGGACCTCTGGAACTGACTTCAACACAGGGTATGGCTGATGAAATGAGATCAGTCACGAGCTGACAACGACTGAACCTGGGTGCAGGGAGCCAGGATTATGCTTGTCTATCTTCTTCTGTATCTTTTTCATGGAAAATGGGAGTGGGCCTCCCTGGTGGCGCCAGGGGTTAAGCCTCAGCGCTATCAAGCTATTGGCAGCCACTGCAGCACAAGTTCAATCCCCGGCCGGGGAGCTTCCCACAAGGCGCAGCAGACCTCTCCTGCCTCATCCACTGCTCCCCTCAGCAGTGTACTTCAGTCAATCCACCTTTTCTGCTCCCACTCTGTCTCTGGTGAATCTTCTCACCCATGCCCCAGACCTCTGGCCCACACCCCAGCTCTTGTATGCATAAGTAAATAGATCTTTAAAAAAAAAAAAGAAAGAAAACGGGAGTGGACAGGGCAACGCTCACCCCGACATTCGTTCAAATCCTCCAACCGCTTTCAAAAAAATGCCTAGCCTTGGTCATAGCTCACAAGTACTGAAGGTTGGGCGCCATCACCTCTCCTTTTCTCACCACTCCCCCTCCCATCCAGTCTGCCCCCTTCCTCACCATCACTTCATCACCACTGGCACTACTCAGCCTTGGCTCCTGCTGCCCCTCTGTTTGGAACATTCTTGCGCAGTCATCCTCAGGCTTGCTCCCTCTCTTCTGGGGGGCCTTCCTAGATACCACCCAATCCTAAAACTAGGTCAAAATGGCCTTTTCCATCACTCTCTACCCTCAAGTGTAACATCTGAAGTTCTTCTCTGTCTCTTATACTGCTCCTCCCACCAGAACACAAGCTCCACGAGGGCAAGCCCCGCTGTGCCTCCCACGGCAAGCGCTCTGTCAGTACACACAGAATAGGCAAGTGAAGGGCTCCAAGTCTCAGACTGATTCAGCCTAGCTCTGACCCTGCCACTCCACTGGCGACTTCCCTCCCACAGACTGTTTCCCCCTCTGCACAGTGGGGGATGTCACCCCTACCTCAACGGCTTTCTTGAGAATCAAGGTCAGGCGAGTTGCACCCTCACTACAACACCCAATGGGTGGTGCTAAGAGAGACAGAAATTCAGAGGTCTTGTGCTGCAGCCCAGGATCCCCCTCCTCAGACTCTGGGTACTCAGACTTCAGTCTGGTTCTGTTAGTGAGGGTCAACTTCCACAGCTGTCAGGGCTGAGGAGGGGGCAAAAATGACAGGCCTCTTTCTCAATCAGGTCTGGGGGGCCTCCTTTCAGCCCTAGGACTAGGCCTCATTCAAGGTAACCCACCCCCACTTTCAGAGGGGAAAGCGAGGTCCTCCTGGGGACAGCCTCACTCCAGCCCCACCCTGCTGTGAGTCAGCAGTCAGACCTGTTACCCATCCCTGTCAGACCTCGCCACACCCACACTAGGCTAGCAGCCTCCCTGCTATGGCCCTGCCCCCAGGGAAGAGACCAGAAGACTCTGCTGACAACAAGACCCCTCCCCACCCTCAGCTCCGCTGCATCCCAGGGAGGCAGTGATTTCCTCCCTGCCCAGCCAGCCTGGTGCTCTGGTAATTACCAACTGACCTGGGAAGAGCCCCAGGCACACGGCCACCCCCTCAGGCCTGTGATGTCTAAGGCCATGGGCTGGCTCTATTGGTCTGTTCCTCCTGGCAGCACCCAGCGCAGGTATGTGCGGCCGCATCTCTGGAGTAGGTATGATGCCAACAGCCTGGAAGGCCGCAACGGGCACTAGGGAGACAAGCTTGCGTGCTTTGTGGGCTGGAGAAGCCTCTGAAGGTGGTGGGAGGAAGCACCCCTAGGCGAAGGTCTCCTTGGGAATGCAGGGCCACCCCCACCTCCATGTTCTCGCCAGCAATTCCACCACTTTCCCCTGCATGAGCACCTCACCGCTGATACCTTTTTTGTCCCCAGGTTTGCCCAACTCAGCAGAGGAGGTACCAAAGGAGTAGAAAGGCATATGTGTGAGAGTGCCCCACTCGTGCCTATGGCCCCCTCCCCCAGAAGAATTTCTCAAGGGCAAGGTGTGAGCCTAAGCCCCCACAGCAGAGCCCCTCAACCTGTCTGTAGGTCTAGAGAGCCTGACGTCCAAAATGCTCCACATCTGCTCGACAGGCCTCCTCCTCACCTTCCCCACTATGACTCCACCACCAGATCTCTGCCCTCTCCTCTGGGTTGAACCTCACAGTCTTGCCAGTAATTTCTCTACTTCTACTTAACTTACTCAACACACAACTGACTGAGCATGTGCTACATGCCCAGAGCAGTTCCTAGCACCTTACAAGTCACATTAACTGACTTTCTAGATGGATGAGAGTTCCTTTAAAAACAGGTATCAGGGGCCTTCCCGGTGGCGCAGCGGTTAAGCGCTGCGCTGTGGAACTGTCGGCAGCGACAACGCGAGTTGGACGCCCGGCTGGGGAGAATCCCACATGGCGTGGCAGACCTCTCCTGCCTCGCCCGCTGCTCCTCTCAGCAGTGTATTTCCATTGATCTGCTTGTGCTGTTCCCCACTCTGTCTCTGGTGAACCCTCTCGCCACCCCACGCCTCTGGCCTGTACTCCAGCTTGTATACATAAATAAATCTTAAAAAAAAACAGGTATCAGATCACCTCACTCCCCTGCTTCAAACCTGTTGACAGCACTTGCTGCGTAGAATGAAATTCAAACTCCCACCCAGGCCCCACTGCTCAGTCCTGCCCAGCTCGTCCATCTGCTCCCCAACCTCCCTTAGCAGCACTTATTATCCAACTGAAGCTTCAGTGTCACTGGTCTGTCACCCTAACCAGACAGTCGCCCCACAAAGCAGGTACTCTCCCCAAGCACACCACACAGTAACAAGTGTGAAGCAAAGGCCCCGGGCCAGCTGCTCCCAGTATATTACGGGGGTTCATTCATTTTTCCTCTTAACAGGACCATCACTGGCCTCATTTTACAGATACAGAAACTGAGGCACAGAGGGGTTCAGTCACCTGCCCAAGCAAGGTCAGAAAACTTAATAACTACCAGGGATATGATATGAATCTGACTCAAGAATCCTGTCCCAAGATTCTTGTTTTTACCCCTGCATTGTTCAACCAACACAGGGTAACCTGTGTTGAATAAGTAAACCCCTGCAAACATTTGCTGAGTAAAGAAATGAAACTGGGGACAAGAAGTTGTCAGAGAAGGCTTCCTGGAGGAGGTGGCACAGGACAACTACGGACAGGAAAAGAGACCAAACAGGACAAGGATTCCACTGTGTTGCACAGATGGCTGAGAGTGCAGACTACCCGCTAAGCATGCCACACCCCAGGTGAGTGCCAGTTTCTTCCACCCTCTGGCTCTGCAGCCTGCCGTGGGCAATGTTAAGGCATTTCCCAAAGCCCATGGACACCTACCACAGGTCACTTTGCCTTCTGATGGGGCCCTGGCCGGTTCCTGATGCTGCTGGGAGGCAGCAGGGGTCCCTCTCCGCCGCCGTCTGGCACCACCACTGGGCCGGCCGCGACACCGCCGTTGCCGCTTAGTAGGTGGGGAACCTGGGGAGAGAAAGATGGGGGTGTACTAAGGACCAGGATGACAAATGAAGCACCAAGGTGGGTGCCCAGGGAAGAGCTTGAGGTTAACCTTCAGGCCATGAGATGCTGGGCCCTCGGCTGGGTTTCAGTGGCCCTGTCCCCAAGTGGGGGCTCCTATCTAGCATCATCTACAAGGGCAGATAAGCTGCCCGGGTATGACCTACCCGGATATGACCCTAGAGAAAATCCTGCCCCAGGAGAAAAACATGACAACAGCCTCTGAGGCACTGCTTATAGTTTATAACCCACCATTTATGGTTTATAACCTGTAAACTAGAAAACAATGTAAATGTCTGGCAAGAAGAATACAGAGTAATTTCTAAGACAGATCAATCTTGGAATAAAACAAGGTGTAAAATAAGTGCATACAAATTGCTATACTTTGAATAAGTAGGGGAAAACAACAGTATATACATACTTACTATTTTTGAAAGACGATACATTGTAAGAAAAAGGTAGAAAGGAATTGAATTAATTACCTACTCACTGGGGTGGGGAGAACAGTAGAAATAATATTTCTAAGAACACTTCTTTTACATACTTTAGTTCTGATTGAATCATGTAACGGTTTTACAAATTCAAGAAATTAATAGCAAAAAAAAATCATAAAATTAAACAACAGAAACAAGTGAACCTAACTGTATATATAACTGGTAACATGAATACTAGGAGGAAAAAATTATTTCAAGTAACTGGAAGAACATCCTGGCTAAATTCTCTGTAGGATAGACCCAGAGGACAAAAATCATCAAACTAAATCTTACGTTTCATTCAACAGACACCATCAGAGTGGCACTGAACTGTGTCGAAGTTGTTTTATTATGTCAGTAAGTCCATATCTCAATGTTATTAAGAACCAAGATTTTCAATGTGAGAGAAAAAAATCCTTGTAAGTTAATTTTGAGTTCAAAATACTAACAAGGGGCCTCCCTGGTGGTGCAGCGGTTAAGTGCTGCACTGTGGGAGCTTCCCACATGGCGCAGACCTCTACTGCCTGGCCCGCTGCTCCCCTCAGCAGTGTATTTCCGTTGATCTGCCTGTTCTGCTCCCCACTCTGTCTCTAGTGAATCCTCTCATCACCCCATGCCTCTGGCCTGTACCCCAGCTCATACGCATAAATAAATAAATCTTAAAAAATACTAACAAGAACTTTTTTTAAAGCAGTTTCTGGAACTGCTCACTGAAAGAACCTAGAAATGTACACCCTCAGCCACTAGATCTTAGTCTCTAAACTCCACAGCTTCTAAAAAAACCAGGCTCCTCCAAACAGTTGACGCCAGGGCCCCCCCAGGAGGGGAAGTACAAAGAGCCCAGAACGTCCTGCAGAGCCACAAAGCAGGATGCTCCCAAAGAACGATGGAGACAAGTCAAAGACAGAAGTTAACCAACTTGAACATCAGGAAGAATGACTAATCGATTCTTACACGGTAAACAAATAAAAATGCATGACTTCAGAGTGACATGTTCCCTGAGCTCCCCCAAAAAAAAGAAAAAGAGAGAAAGAAACTGCCTCTCAAAAGATGCTAATAGAAGTAGAAAAAATCCAGAAGGTTGCTATTTTACCAATGCTACTGTAATAAATGGTTCAGACAGGATCACCGGTGGATGCGAGGCTCACTGGAGATGCTGTTGGGGAACAGGGTGTGCCAATGTGTTATCCCATGGATCGTTTACTAACCATAAAGGAATAAAGAATATTCCTTTACAATGGGCGAATACTACAGACATACCCCTCACAAAAGGAAAGCAGGACCTCACACCTCCCAATACACCCCAACATGGGGCACACACAGTGTCACCCAAGAGGCAAGGCTCCCACAAATGTGCAGCCTGAATCTAAGCAAGTTTCCAAATGCAGGTCCACTTCATAGGAAATATACAGACCAGACAGACCTCTCCTGCCTCGCTCGCTGCTCCCCTCAGCAGTGTATTTCTGATCTGCCTGTTCTGCTCCCCACTCTGTCTCTGTTGAGGCCTCTCACCACTCCACACCTCTGGCCTGAACCCCAGCTGTACGTATAAATAAATAAATCTTTAAAAATATATATATATACAGACCAGAGGGGCAAGTTAAATGACACCATTGGTAAATAATCAGATACACCGGAAACAATCTGAACACTCTACAAAACCAGTGGACTGGAAAGGTCAACACCTCAATGTCATGGATAAAAGCTCTATACACAGCAACTCACATTTGAGTGGCTCCTGAGTGGAGACAATCTTGGGGAGACTGGAAAACAGACCATTAGGTTCTCAAAGGATTAGTATTTACTTCTGTAGGCATCACAATGACCCCAGAGTAGCCTAGGAGAACCTCCTTATTCTCAGGTGATTTAGAGGCAAAATGTCTTGGTGCCTATCATTTACACTCAAAGAGTTCCAGAAAAAAATCCAGAATTACGTATACACACGTAAAATTAAGTGGCAAAATGTTAAAATTACTGAATCCAGGTGGGAGATTTGAGCATGTTCACTGTACTCAACTTGTATTTCTCCGTATGTCTGAAATTACGTTTGAATAATAAATGAGACTGGATAAATTGACATGAAAATTAAAGAAATCAATTTGAGATATTCAACATGATTAAAACTAAAAGTATACCCAGCCAAGCCATCCACGTGAAATATAAAACCCACAAGGTGATGCCACTGAGAGAAAATATAAAACCACAAGAAACAAATCTGTATGTTGCTTCTGGATACATGCTTGCGTAGTGACCATAAATACACAAATATCTACAAGGCAGAAACAAAAAAGAATGATCCCTTCTTTGAAGGGCCGGCGGGGGGAAGGCTCATCAGGATTCAGAAGGAAGAGACAGCCACTGCCCTCATGCGCACCCAGCAGGGCTCACCTGTCTCCCACTGACCCTGGTGGGCATTTGAAGAACTGCTTGACTGGCGGCGGCGACGGCAGCTGCCCTCTGTCCTCTTTGCAGAAGAGCTGGAGGTGCCATAGCTATAGCGTTCTGGCGATACTGCAAAGGGCAAAAATGTATTCACAGTGCCTGGTCCCTCCCAGGCCCAGCCCACAATTCCCCCAAGATGAACACCTGCCCCACAGGTGTCCAAGGTCAGATCCCAGATACCCACTCCCTCTCAAATACTCTTGCTCAGCAGTAGCTCTGTGTGCCCACCCAACCCGTCTCCAGCACTTCAACTGTCAAGGGTTATTCTGTAAGCACCACATGGCCAGGATCCTTGCAAAGCTGTCCATCAACTGTCCCCAGCAACCCAAGGCCCCAAGGAATAAGCAGACCTTTCTGTAAGTTCCCCAAATCTTCCCCCCCAGGATATATTTTTCCAAAAATGCTGCCACTTCTTCCTAACGCTGCCCTTCTCCTGCCCTTTCCATGGGCTTACTGTGGGCAGGGGAAGGGCATAAGCCCGTTCCCCAAAATAGCCACTCCATCTCCAGTAACCCAGCCAAGTGCTCGAGAGCTCCAGACCTAGGCACCCTGGGGTGCCTGTGCCTGCAACGCTCCCAGCTCCTCGCCTTCTCAGGACTGCGGTCCTCCAGGAATACTTCCACACGAGGACTGAGGGCAGGAGTCTAGAGACAAACCAGCTGGGTTTGAATCCTGGCTCCCACACTTCAAGCTGTGTTATCTGCAAGCCCATGTGATGTGGCTTCCCGCCTACCTCTCTGCCCTTGCTGGGGTCCCCTCTGTTCCAGCCACCCTGCCTCTGATGAAGCCAAACTCATTCCTGCCCCAGGCCTTGAAAGCTGGCCCTTTCCTCTGTCTGGAATTTTCTCTGAGATCTATGTCCCAGTGTAGGGCAGCCTCGGTTCAAATATTACCTTCTCAGAAAGGTCTCGATTGGTCACCCAGTCTAAGGGGACCCCTCTCTCTGTTCCGTTTCTTTGTTTTAGTCTTTTTATAACCATATCTAAAAATAAGCTATTTATCTGTTTTACTGAATGCTCTACAAAACATAAGCTCCATGAAATAAATACTCTGTCAGTCCCATCACCTGGGACGGCCTGGGCCCAGCACACAGGATTCAGTTCTTAGGTGTAGGCAAGCAGCTTAACTGCTCTGAACCTGCTGTTTTCTCCTTTCAGTGAGGACAGTAAAAGGACTTCCTCTTGAGATTACTGGGAGGAATCAGGTGATAGCTCATATGAAGGGCTTACCGCTGTGCCCGACACAGAATAAGCCCTCCATAAACCGTGGCTACCATCATCATTTTATTCACGTGGCCAATTGTCACAAGTTCACCCCTCCCAAAGCCATGACTGCTCCCACTTGGCTTTCTCATTGATACTCTGGGAGGAGCGGGAAGTGGGATGGGACATAGGTTGTCTGGTGAGGCACTGTCAGCTTCGGGCACCGTGGGGGGAGGGGCCAGGAGTGGGAGCCAGGCCCTCTTCCTACCGGAAGTCGTCACCCTTCCCTCCAACCATACCTGGCCGGCGCCGCTTGCGTGCCAGGTGCGGTAGCAAATCGTGGCGGGCTAGCACGCGCAGGAGTTGCCCCAACAGCCGCAGGTTGCTCTCGTCGCACTGCCCACGGCGCTCCAGCTCCAACAGTAATTCCAGGCCGCTGCGGGCGCCAGCCAGGCCGCCGGGGGCGCCGGGGGCCTCGTCCAGCAGGAAGGCCAGCAGCTCCAGTTCACACTCGGTCAGCTGCCCGCCCACCACCTCGAACATACGGTGAAGCGACAGCATCCCGTAGTAGTCCAAGCACTCATCCTCCTCCCAGCTCGGGGCCGGGGTGGGCCCGGACAGCGCCATACCCGGGGGAGGGGGGCGGAACAAGCTCAGAACCAGGGCCTAGAACCCACACAGCAGGGAAGGGACAGTGGTCAGCGACGCGGGGGCCCGGACTCCACCCCACCAGTGCGTCTCCCTCACCCTGGCCCGCCCGGCCCGGTCCCCCTCACATGCTAGCCCCGCAGTGTCCCCCTTTCCCCGGAAGGGAATGGTATCGCCCGAGGTCCCCTAGTAACAAGTCGAGACGCTAGACCCCGCTCCTCCGACCAGTCGGGCCGCCTGAGTGCGAAAGCCCCTCCCCAGGTGGTAAGTTACCACCCAGCCTCGCGACCCGATCCTGTGATTCGGCCCGAACAAGCCTAAGGGCCCATCCCGGGGCACCCTGCCAAATGCCCTTTGACTCTGGGTAGTACTACCCGGACGTGCCCCTCGGCTCTCTGTGCAGTGGTACTGTCCGACCAGCCCCACAGTCCCAGAGCCCCAGGGAAGGGGCACCGTCACAAAGTGACCCTGTGCCCCCTACAAGTGGGGCCAACCAAGCCCTTTCGCTCTACACAGGTGGTACTGTCCAAACCCGACCCCCTCGCTCTGCAAGGGCGGTACCGCCATCTCCCCAGCACCCCGGAGACCCCGTCTACCCGCCACCAATCGCCCTCAGGCCTCTCTCGATCCTTACCTGATTCCGGCGTCCGAGGACTCCTGGGCGACGGCCGCAGCCACTTGTTTTGGATCTTTCTGGCACCTTCTCTATTATTACGCCTGCGTCACCTCGCCCCTCCTCCTTCTCCCAACTCGCGCAGGTGCGACCGCCACGCCCCTTCAGCGCAGGCGCAGAGAGAGGCTTCCAAGCCCCGCCTGCCCTGCCCCCGCCCCCAACCCTAGCGGCTAGGCCGGCCTTCTCTGCGCCTGCGCAGAGCGAGTGGTGCCGCGTCTAGGCAGGTTCTGCTACCGGTGGCCAGGTTGCTTCTACCCGCGGGTGATACAAGCCGCCGAGTCCCTGTTACCCCACGTCACGTCCTGTTGGAACTATTCACCTCATAGAGTACAGCCCCTCCTAATCACGACCTCGACGTCCACGTTACCACCGCCCTCAGCTGCCCATGGCATAGGACCACAATCACACCCGTAACGGCTCCCAGAAGTGTCCTGGCCCCTTATAATCGGGACTTGGACGCTCCTCCATTAAATCGTCCCTTAATCCCACTGGCAACCGGGAACCTCCATCCCTACTGGTACCCTCCCTCATCCAAGAGATACTCCCTAAGTTCCCTACCCTGATCAAAACCAGGAGTCCCCACCTCAAGCTGGGACTTGATGGTCCCTTCCTGGTTGGAATAAACCCCTTCATCCCAGTTGTGCAGTTCCTGATGGTATCTATTACCATCCTCCCCATTACAGTCATACAAGTGCACATACACCCTGTTTCCAAATGTCACCCCCATAACCCCTTCCCATCTGTCTTCCAAGATCAGGAACCCCTCCTCTCCATGCCCTCTGTAACCGGCACCTACGAATGTCACTCAGGAAAGAGTAGATTTCCACAAGGAGAGTTGATTTCTAGGCTCTGGTGTCTGAGCATCCTCTTCTCAGGACCTCGGGTATGGTGGCCACCCCTTCTCCACACTTCAGTGATTCAAGCACAGAACATGCACATGCTTTTAGACAGGTCCCCTCCCCGACGGGTTTCCATCCTTGGATTTCTCTCCCCTTGGGAGGCAGGAGACCAGGTTCCTGCTTGGCACTGGGTCAGCATCAACTCTGCTTGGGCTGCAGCAGTGACCTCAGAAGAGGCCCTCCCTCTGCCTGGGCCCATTTCCCCAACAGGAAACAGAGGACAATTGTCACCCACTGAAACCCAGTCCTGAACCGGACACACAGTAGGCGCCCAATAAGTGAGTACCATTAAGTCAATGAAAGAGAGGGAGGGAAGGGAAAGTACTTCTACAAACTGGGAAGGACTATGTCCATATCAGCTGAGTTAGAGTGAGCACCCACAATGTAGCAGGTCCTGTTTTGAGCGTTTTAACATGTTTGATTTCATTCAATGCCCGAAACAGGTGGATGTCAGTTGAGCCCATTTCACACAGTAGTAAAACTGAGGCCCGGGAAAGGGAAGTATTCCAAGTGGCGCCTGGCTCTAAAGATATGCTCTCTTCAGGGCCTCCCTGGTGGTGCAGCAGTTGGGCGCTGCTGTGGAGCTGTCGGCAGCAGCGATGCAAGTTCGACGCCCAGCCTGGGAGAATCCCACATGGTGCAGCAGACCTCTCCTGCCGCGCCCGCTGCTCCCCTCAGCAGTGTATTTCTGATCTGCCTGTTCTGCTCCCCACTCTGTCTCTGGTGAACCCTCTCGCAGCCCCACGCCTCTGGCCTGTACCCCAGCTTGTATGTATAAATAAATAAATCTTTAAAAAAAAAAAAAAGATATGCTCTCTTCGGCTGTGAAATGACACCTCTGTCAAGATCTCCCGCGGCCAAATCCACGCCCTAGTCCTCGTTTTTCAGTGATGCCTCACTTCTCTCCACTTTCAGACTAGGCGGGGAACGCGCGGCCCGGGAGAACTGCGCAGGCGCCTCATCGAGTCTGGAGCCCTGCCCACAGGGCACAAATGTGTGCGTGGAGAAACTCGCCGAGCCCCGCCTGACCGCCAACACGCAGGCGCAAGGGCGCGTGCCCTCCGCTGCCGGCTCTCATTGGCCGTCACGGGTAAGGGTGCCGCCCAATGGGAGGCGTGGATAGTGAGGGGTCCCGCACGCCTGGAGCAGAGGGTCCGTGTCAAGAGCGGCGGGGGCTGCAAGAGGCGAGAGAGACTGGTGAGGGCGCCGCGGGGCGGGCGGGGGAAGAGAGCACTGGGCGTGCGGAGAGGACGGAGGGAGAACGAAGGGGTCCGCGGGAGTCGGAGAGCTTTGGGGCCTGCGCCAGGGCGGGAGCGCCGCGGAGTGCACAGAGCGCTTCTCCCTAGGTGCCCCTGAGCATTGATGGAGCTCCTGCGGGGTGTAGGACCCTGTGCTTGAGCCCGCTGCCCCTCCACACGCACCCCCCTTGCTGGGAGGGCTCGAGAGGCAGAAGAGTTGATCTGTCTGGTCGCAGAAAGGGGGATGTGTAGCGGGAAAGTTAAACTCCCAGGCCCCTGGTGCATTCTTTCCTGGAAGAACCATTTAACTACTGTATATAAAGCCCCTGTCCCGTCCCCAAGCGTTCACAGCCCAAGATCGGGAAGGAGACACTACAGGTCTCTCGCTCGACCTTCTCGAGGGACATTTGCTGTGTGCCCACTTTGTGTAAGACCTTCCACCAGGCCTTGGGCCTCGCCCTAGGGGGACTTCTCAGGAGCGAGACAGTACACAGGACAAACTTGAACTCCCCGGCCCCCCCCCCAGGGTTCACTACTGCCAGGAAGATCCGGGCTGTTGCCTGGCAGCTCTAAACTTAGTGAGGGAGTAGAAATAAGTTGTGAAGGCAAGTTTAGCCCCTGGACTTTTAGTGAATCATTTACTCAAGGAGCATTTATTGGGCACCAAGTGAAAGCAGGACTCTGCTGCACTGTTTTATTGTGGGAATTCAGGGTCTAATGGGAGAGTTAGTCTGGTGGGAGCGGTGGAGTGTACACAAGAAAAGGTAAAACTCTCAGGCCTCATTTCCTGGAGGGACCACTCTTCATTCCCTAGGTATCTACTGAGGGCGTCCTGTGTGCTCAGAATTGGCCTTGGCACTGGAAGTACATCTGCGATGTACAGACTAAAATCCCTGCCCACTGGGAGCTTAACATGAACAACTTTTGTGTGCAAGGCTGTAAGCTGAACTCCCCCTGCGCTCTGGCACTAACAGATGAGTTAGAAAAGAAATGGGGTTGGAAAAGAAAGTAGGGGTTGGAGTCCAAAAATTAGCTCCTAAGTTTTCTGGGGAGGCAGTCATCTGCTGAAGGTCCACTGTGCCCTTGCTGTGTGAAGGGTTCCACCCATGTGGAACTGGAGATGGAGCCCACAGAGGAAAGTTCAAAAGTGGAAATCTCTTTGCCTGGTCTTTGGTTTTGTTAGTGACAGCTGCCGCTATGATGAATCAGTCAGACCCTCTGCCGGAAAACTCAATCCATTGAGGAGCCCAGAGATTCCATAGCTCATGATACTTGCAGTGATGAAGGTGGCGTCTGAGGCCCTAGGAACCCCAAGAAGGGAAGGGAGTGGCCACCACCCTCAGGATGTAGAAGGGGTGTCAGAAAAAGCTTGGCAAAGGAAATGTTGGGTAGGCGTTTGCTAGGCGAGAAGAGGAGAGCGCTTTCTTAGCAGAAGGAATAATAGCATCAAAGACCTAGGGTCTAAAAACAGCATTTCTGGAAAACTTCAAGTAATGGTTCTATCTAGTTTCTATCAAGCCCCAGAGTCTTCGTGGCCAGAACTACTTTTAGCCTCAATTCATAGGTGAGAAGACAGTCTCAGAGAGAGGAAGTAAGTGGTGGAGCTCAGATTCAAGCCCCTCTGCTTTGCCACAGCTCTGTGTGTCTGAGTAGAAGGAAGAAAACACGGCACAAGCAGAGGGAGGAAATTGCACAGGCAGTGGCCGTGAAACCCAAAAATCACCTGTTGTGCTCATAGGTTATGCCTGGCTCTCTGGGGCAGGAAGCATCAGAGCCCAAACTGAGAGCTCTTCTCTGCCTGTCTCTCTGCAGAAACCTGGGCGCCAGGGGGCATTCAGAGTTGGGGACTCACCGAGGACTGAGGTATAAACACTGGACCCACACTTGCTGGTTGATAGTAGCTGGTGAGTGATGGGATGGGCACGGGGACACCTGAGACACCTCCCCTCCTTTTGGGTTCCTGCGGTCTCATCAACCCAGCCCTTCTTTCTCTAGGCACTGCCCTCCTACACAATGACAGAGGTGGTGACTGAGGTGGCTGACATGCCAGCACAGGTGTCACCAGGGGCCACGGAGGCATCGACACCTGTGTTAGGGCCGATGACGGAGATGTCAGCAGAAGTGACCGAGATGATGCCCGGGGAGGCCCTGGCCTCATCCCTCTTCTTCCAGCACCACCAGTTTATGTGCTCGGAGTGTGGCGGCCTCTACAACACCCTGGAGGAAGTCCTCTCGCACCAGGAGCAGCATGCACCCTCGGCCGCGGAGGAAGAGGCCCTGGGCACCCAGGACACCGGTCCGGAGATAGTGCCGGGCAGCATTGAGGACGGGCCCTTCCAGTGCTGTGAGTGCAGCCAGCTCATCCTCTCCCCCGGCGAGCTCCTGGCCCACCAGGACGCCCACCTCCGGGAGTCCGCCAGCCAGATCCAGTACCAGTGTGGGGAGTGCCAGGAGCTGTTCCCCTCGCCAGAGCTGTGGGTAGCTCATCGCCAGGCTCAGCACCTTTCTGCCGCTGCGGCCGGGCCTCCAGAGCCACCCCCGCCGCCTCCTACCGCGCCTCCGCCTCCACCCCCTGCTCCGCCCGAAGTCAAGATGGAGCCCTACGAGTGTCCCGAGTGCTCTGCCCTCTGCGCCACCCCTGAGGAGTTCTTGGAGCATCAGGGCACTCACTTCGACTCCCTGGAGAAAGAAGAGCGCAACGGGCTAGAGGAAGAAGAGGAAGATGAGGAGGATGAAGACGATGAAGAGACAGAGGAAGAGGAGGCAGCAGCAGCGGCTGGTGATGAGGCTGCGGGAGGCGACAAGTCCACAGCCAGCCGCACCCACAGCTGTGGGGACTGTCCCCAGCACAGGACCTCAACAGGGGCACGCCGGCGACACCGGCGGGCATCTCGTGGCCCAGCATCAGCGACCCACCCCTTCCACTGCAGCCAGTGCCAGCGCAGCTTCAGTTCCGCCAACCGGCTGCTGGCTCACGGGCGGGCCCACGTGGGTGGCACCCACGAGTGTACCACCTGCTCCAAGGTCTTCAAGAAAGCAGCCTCCCTGGAGCAGCACCTGCGGCTGCACCGCGGCGAGGCCCGCTACCTCTGCGTGGACTGCGGCCGCGGCTTCGGCACGGAGCTCACGCTGGTGGCCCACCGCCGCGCCCACACCGCCAACCCGCTGCACCGCTGCCGCTGCGGCAAGACCTTCAGCAACATGACCAAGTTCCTCTACCACCGGCGCACGCACGCGGGCAAGAGCGGGGCACCCCCTGCGTCGGCGGCAGCGGCCTCCCCGGCTCCTGCCGAGCCCGCGCCCCCGCCTCCACCCCCGCCGCCCGCCCCGCCTGTCCAGCTGCCCTGCCCGCAGTGCTCCAAGTCCTTCTCCTCAGCTTCCCGGCTGTCGCGGCACCGACGTGCAGTCCACGGTCCCCCTGAGCGGCGGCACCGCTGCGGGGTGTGCGGCAGGGGCTTCAAGAAGCTGGTCCACGTACACAACCACCTGCGGACGCACACAGGCGAGAGGCCCTTCCAGTGCCACTCTTGTGGCAAGACCTTTGCGTCTTTAGCCAACCTCAGCCGCCACCAGCTGACCCACACGGGCGTGCGGCCCTACCAGTGCCTGGACTGCGGCAAGCGCTTCACGCAGAGCTCCAACCTGCAGCAGCACCGGAGGCTGCACCTGCGGCCCGTGGCCTTCGCCCGGGCACCCCGCCTGCCCATTACTGGTCTCTACAACAAGAGCCCCTACTGCTGTGGGACCTGTGGCCGCTGGTTCCGTGCCATGGCGGGCCTGCGGCTGCATCAGCGGGTCCATGCCCGAGCCCGGACTGCGCCAACGCAGCCGCCCCGCTCGCTGCCCCCTGCCCAGCCCCCGGCCCCCGAGCCGCAGCAGACTATCATGTGCACCGAGCTCGGGGAGACCATTGCCATCATCGAGACCTCCCAGCCGCTGGCCCTGGAGGACACGCTGCAGCTGTGCCAGGCTGCGCTGGGGGCCAGTGAGGCCAGCGGGCTGCTGCAGCTGGACACGGCCTTCATGTGACACAGCTGAAGAAGAGCAATAAAAGTTTGGTTGCCACGGCCATTGTGGTTCCCTCGGGGGGAAAGGGGCCCACCCCCTGGCTAGCCACTCTGGTGTCCACTTAGGTGCCAGGATCCACCCTGGCCTCTCACCCACCGACTCCTCAGAACAGCCTCTCCGGGTTCTCTCGCACCTTTTTCTGCCTGAGGGGAAACCGAAGCTCTGAGATGCGATCTGATCCGTCCCAGGTCACCCTCCGCAATGCCCAGTGAGGTTTGCCAAGCCCTTTGCTTGGCAGCATCCAGGTACCCGGCGACGTCAGGTAACCTTTTCTGAGCCCTGCCCGAGCATGTGCCAGTTTGGGGCTGGGCACAGTCACATACTCCCGGGCCTCTCGTTGCCAGTGGCCCAGGCCCTCGCCATCCCTGGGTGCCAGGCCTCCAGGGCTTGGCTCTGCCTGGGGGGAGAAGGGCGCTGGGCTCCTTGGGCACTCCCGCACGCCTGCGATGCGGAGGGGAGTGTGCAGCTGGGAGGCGCTCAGCGCAGGCTGGGGCTGTCAGACTGGGGCTCTGCCCCCCGCGGGCGTGAGGGGAGGCCTTGCTCTCCCAGTGTGTCGCGGCTCACTTGGTCTGGGCATCGAGGCCACCCTCCTCTGTGCTGGATGATGCCAGGGGCCAAAGACGAGTCGGGCCTCTGCCCTACTCTGGGGCACAGACAGATCTGTGCTCCAGGCTCCTTCGGCTGCTGCGGGGCTGTGCGGGGACAGTGGGAGCCCAGAGCAGGGGACGACCTCCACAGTGGGAGATCAGGCGTCAGAAGCCTCCTAGAGGTAGCCCTAGAAAACACAGGACTGTGCTAGTGACAGCAGAAGAGAACATTCCAGCAGGCAGCAAAGCAAGGAGGGCGAGTTCCTGGTCCGCTTGGAGACCGTCCAGTTATTCACAGCCCAGGACAGTGGACACCGGACGCCCAGCTGTGGCAGGCACTGCCGTGGGCGCCCTGTGTACCACGATCCCCTCGGGCCTGGGAGGTGACCTCAGTATACTCTCTGTCGTGCAGATGAAACTGGCCCGGCTCTCTGAGGACATGCAGCTAGGCAGAGGGGGCCCTGAGGTTTGAGCCCAGTCTGTCCCTTCGGGCCACATCTGAGACCAGCGCCACTGATGGATCGTGTCCTCGAGCCCAGGCAGGGCTGGCGGCTCAGGGCTTGATTAAGCGGAGGAAAAGCGAGTGGGTGTTACAGAGCCATTGGGGACTGATGGGGCCTCAAAAGATCAAAGTTCTTGGGAGCAGGAAGGGCTCCCCAACCTTTTTAAAGGTTATCTGGAATGACTTCCTTCCTCTCAAAGCAGAAGCCAGTGATTTATGGCAGGTCAGTGGGGCCGACGCTTCCCAGGTCTGCAGACCAAGGTGCAGAGGCAGGAGGCAGCTGCGGTTCTGAGTCGTCTGGGTGGGAGGCTGGGTGATAAAGCAGAGGAGGCGGCCTAGACGTGGGAAGGCCTCCAAAGCCAGAGTAAGGCCTTAAGCCAGAGTGGGGAGGGAGAAAGGAGGATCCTGGGTGGGGGCTGGGACGGGATGAGAAGGCTGGAGGAAGAGGACAGGGCCAGTTGGGCAGAGGGATGGGAGCACAGTGAGGGGCACACTGCTGATGTGAGCAGCTGGGAGGAAGGGGTCCCCCAGAGGCCAGGGTCCGTGGCTGGGGGGCCCCCTTCCACTTCTGGAGCCTCCTGGGTTGGCACTGAGCAGAGAACCCTTTCCCTCCCAGGGACCCCCATCTGGCCCCAGCGTGTTTTCACAGTGCGGGGAGAAGCCAAGCGCTCTGCTTCCCCCCGGTCCCTGAGGGCGGGCCGTGCCCTGCTGGGACCCGGACAGCTGCTCCGCACGGCGGGCACCTGCGCCCGCTCGGGACCTCCACCCCGGCCGTTCGGTCCGTCACTGTCCGTCCAGTGGCCTCTGGACCCTGAGCAGCAGACAGCTCCGGCCGCGAGCCAGTCCTTTGTTGAAGTCTGATGCTGCCATCAGCGCCGCAGCCTTGACCTGGGGATGCCCAGTTCCCTCCCCGACACCGGCTGACGGTAGCTCCCTCGAAGTGGAGGAGTATTTATGCCGGATTCCCGGGGCAGGCTCCTTGCGCGCCGCTGCGGCAGACAGGCCACGACCCATCATGCCCGGGACGACCAAGGCAGGAGGCTGAGCCCTGTGCCAGGGCCGGGCCCCAGGTAGCCAGCCGTGCACCGCCTACCCCGCCCACCTGAGAGTCAGCCCACGCCTGTCCCCGAACAGCCCCGCGCCTCCCTCACCGCTGTGGAAACAGGCGGCCAGGCCGGAGCAGGTTTTCATGCCAATAATTTATTGAACGGAGGTCTGTACACAGGCAAACCTTACTGTGGAAACTAAGACGTCAGGCGCTCCCCCACCCCCCCAGCCCTCCAGGGTGGGGAGAGGAGGGAGAACCCAAAAGGGCAGAGGACAGGAAAGGGGTCACAGCTGTAGGAGGGGACGGGCCAGGTTGGACGGTGCGAATCGACGTTTTCTTTAAGAAAAAAATTATAACAATCTATTTACACCCGGGGCCAAGGGCGGAGAGACGAACTGGGCTGGGCTGGTTCTATTTACAAGAGACATGGGCAGGGAAGGGTCTGGACAAGGTGGAAACCTGGGGGGAGGGGAGGGGACCAAGGGGTTAGGAGGTCTTGTGCCTCTACCACCCCCTGTCCTTCCTTCGCTTCCCTCCCCACAACCAGTTAAAATCCTCTTAAAAAGCCCACCACAGGGTGAGGCTGGTGAGGGAGAGGCTGGAGGTGGGGACAGGGACTCATTTACCTCTGCCCTCTGGGAGCCTAGCCAGGGCAGGAGCTGGATGGGCTATGGCCCCCCTTCCCCACTTGGGGCGCCCAGATGGAAGGGTAGCTGGTGGGGCCCTCAAGAAGAGTTAGTGAGGGGAGCTGTGGCATCGGTGGACTGCCAGTCCGGGCCGGTCTGAGCCTCACTCAAAGCTGCTGGAGGAGAGGGAGCAGACAGTTAGCTCAGCCCCCCAGCGCCCCCACCACCAAGAGCAGAGTCAGCGGGAGATGCCACAGGGAAGGCCGAAGCGGTCACTCTGGGTCCAAGGCAAGCCCACGTGCCCAAGGACCAGGCCGGCGGCTGAGTGACATGCCAGAAAGCCAGGCCCCACAGAAGAGCGGGCAGCTGAACCTCAGCTCACTGGCAGGGCTGCCGAGACTGATATTCTTCCAAGAGAAACTGCAATCTGCATTTTCAACAAAACGGCCCCATTTTTAAAGGTGGGCAACAAATTCAACTGTGTGTGTTTCCACCAGCCAGACACTTTCTTTGGTTCTCCGACCTGGGCAGTCACGCCCCTCACAGGTGCCCGTTCACACGGCACAAACAGGCTTCTATCAAAATGGCGGTGTTCCAAATGCCTGCAGGGAGCTCGGGGCTGTGACAACAGGCCCGCCCCCCGCTGCGAAGCGCTGCTGTACCCCACAGCAAGTGGCCCCAACTTACCTTGTGAGGATGGGGTCAGGGGAGCACTGCCCGCCGGGGACCGCAAGTGAGGAGGGATGAGAATGGCGTTGAGAGATGGTTGGATGGAGAGTTCTAGAGACAGGGATGGACACAGTCAGTGGACAGGGCCAGGTATCTGGAGACTCAGCTGGGGTTGGTCAGAGACCCCAAACGGGGGCCCAGCTATTGGCAAAGCCAGCTGTGTGTGGCCTCGGGGGGGTTACCTTCCAAACCCTTTCCCACCGCCCCCCCTGCCGCGGAGGTGGGCACCGTCATGCCTGCCAACGGGCGCGGACAGAGGCCCTGGGAGGCAGCCACACCTTTGCGGGGCCACACGGCAACTGGACACTGAACGGAAGCCAGCAAGACGGCTGAGGTGACCAGGCTGTGCCCTCCGCAAAGCTGGGGCCTTTTCCCAAGCCCCCAGGCCTGCCTCAAAGCCCCCAGCTCACAGCTCCGGCCTCCAACACGAAGCTCTCCTGACAAGCTTGGCTGCCCACCCCCGCACCCCCCCCCCAGACCCCAGACTGTGCCCTCACCACCAGGACTGAAGTTGAAGAGGGGCGGAAGCAGGCGGTTGTTGGGAAGCTGGGTTCCAGGACATCGCAGCTCGTCAAAGAAGCTGTGGGCGCAGGCCTCCAGGGGGGACAGCCTGGAGGATGGAGTGTACTCCAGCAGGCTCGAGCAGAGCGCGATGGCCTCGGGCGGCGTTCGAGACTTGAACACCTGGCGGGGGAGGTCCCGAGAGTGAGGCACCCCAGTGCTGGTGTACTCCCCTCCTTGCCATGGTGACAATGGCCAAGGCTTTCCACAAACCCCCATTCCAATGGGGAAACTGAGGTATGCCCACCGAAAAGAGGTCAGTGTAGGTCTCAGCCCTCCCTGGTCCTGTGATTGAATGGACCTTGCCAGGAGCCTGAAAGACTCCCGAATTTTCGGTGGGTCCTCAATCGTGTTATGGAAAACTTGATATGCTGAAATCTGATGAGTTACTGACCAGCTCCCAAGCCCTTCCCCTGTGGCCAGGCCCCCAGACCAGTGAGTCTCCAGTGGGGACCCCAGCCATGCTGCCTGAGACCCGAGCCCTGCCCCACCTTTGTCCAGGGGTGAGCTTTAATCTGAGGGAACTTGAACTCCGTGTAGTTGGGGTTCATCTCTCGGATCTGTTCCCGGGTTGGCGTTCCCAGCACCTGTGGGGAAAGTGGGAGCTCTGAGCCAAGGCCCCCATCCCTTATCCCCAGCCCTGCCACCCGGCCTTGCCCTCACCTTGATGATCTCCACCAGCTGGTCCACCCCACTGTCCCCGGGGAAGATGGGCTGGCCCAGGAGGAGCTCAGCCAGGACGCAGCCAGCTGACCACACATCTGGAAGGGAGTGGAGGGTCAGGGCCACCACACCGGTCCTTCACCCTCATTCCTATCCGCCAGTCACCCTGAGAGGAACCCCATTCTCTGGGCTCGCTAAAGGTCGTGTGTGGCCTAAGAGCATGGAGCCTGACTGAACCTCCAGACCGGGCAAACCGCCGCCCCTTCCTTCTCGACTTGTTTCCAGTCCTGACTCCCTCTCTACTCAGGGACCCCAGTAAGCACCTTCTCTGCCCTTCACCTCGCAGGACAGACCAGCGGGCCTAGACCGGGCACCTGTGTGTCACGGCTTCCGCGTTAAGCCCTGGACCGCCTTACTTGCCAGCCTCTGCCCACGGGCACAGCTGCGGTCGGGTAGTCTCACCCCTCCCTGGTCTGTACCTTGACCGCCACAGCACAAGTTCACACCTAAGAACCGCGCAGTTTTTCCACACTGCTGAAGAAAGTTCTCTTCCAAACCTTTTCACACCCTCTTGTGTCTGGAAGGTAGCAGCAGGTCACACCCTCGAGGTGACAGAGCCTCGCCTCAGACTCCCCCAGGTCACACTTAGTCCCTCCCCCGCTGAGAACAGAGGCTGACTGGGAGGCGCCACAGCGGCAGGGACTCTGGCCAGGTCAGCCTTCCCAGCAGCGCCCTGCCCCGCGCCGAGCACAAGCAGACACGCCAGCGCCCTCCAGTCTGCGAGGACTGGATAAAAGAGCAGATGTTAAGCTTTCATCACCCAGCCGGCAGCCAGCACGCGGGAAGAACAAACTGCCGTGGCGGCGGCCCCCACCCGCACCTCCCGAACTGACCGATGGACGAGGTGTAGTCAGTGGCTCCGAAGATCAGCTCTGGGGCCCGGTAGTAGCGAGAACAGATGTAGGAAACATTGGGCTCCCCCCGGACCAACTGCTTTGCACTGTGGGAAGAGGCGGGCAGGAGCAAACACAAGCCAAGAGTTGGGACCCCTCCTCGCCTTTGGAGCCACCCAGCACCCCCCAAGTTGGACCCACCTGCCAAAATCGCAGAGCTTGAGGACAGCCGTGTCAGGATCCACCAGCAGGTTCTGGGGCTTGATGTCGCGGTGACACACCCCCTGGGAGTGGATGTAGGCCAGGCTCCGGAAGAGCTGGTACATGTACACCTGCGCGGACGGCGGAGCTGCGGCTCTCCCCACACGGCGCTCACCTCTCCCCGCCCTCAGGCCCGCTCTCCCCGACTGCAAGCCCTTCCCTGCCCTCGGTTCTACTCTGGGTGCTGCACTGGGCTCACTAGGAGGGCTTGTGAGAGCCACGACTGCCCGCCCAGCCCTGAGGTTCTGCCTCGGTAAGTTCAGGAGGGTGCATTTGCAACAAGCCTGCCAGTGCCCATGTGGCTGCCCAACCTCTGGTCGCAATCACACCCCGCCACAGCAGCAAGCAGAACGACAGGTTGTGGCAGAGAAAGCAGGGGAGCCAGGCTCTCAGCTGCCCCCTCACCCAAACCACTGGCTACAGGAAGGGCTCAGCCTCCTCCAGCCGCCAGCCAAAACCACCCACGAGCCAGCCCCTCTCCAGCTGGGTTTTCCTGCCTCTTTCCCTCCCAGTGACTGCAGCGGAAGTGCCAAGAGAGCAGGGAGCTTTGTGTTTTCATCCCTGCTGCATCTCCAGGGCCTAGCCCAGTGCCTGGGATGTGATCACTCGATTTCTCCACTGTGCACAGATCTGCTTCCAGGGTCCCTTCCTCCTCTGTTCCCATTTCCCTTGGCCAAAGATGTCACCTCCCTTGCACTGCACCTGGTCTCCCAGAAGCCTTCCTTAAGCTTTCTCACCCTCAAAACAGGCTGGCCTGGGGGGCCCCCACTGTTTCCAGAATTTCATGTTCCTTCTAGTATGGCAGTTTCTAGATTTCCAGTTCTCGGCGACACCTGCCTACCCTGCCAACCAAGAGCGCTGCAGGAGCAAGGTCTGGGTCTCAGTCAACGAGGTCTCTGGCATAGCCCTGCACTGGGCCTGGCAGAGGCAACCACAGGACAGGTTAGCCTGCCGGAGCACTCCCCTCCCAGGAGGCCTCCCAGCACCGAGCCCCGGCAAAGCCCCACAGCTCACCTAGGAACTGGGTGCCAACAGGAGGAACAGCTGGGCCCCTATTAACCAGCAGCAAACTCAAACCCAGCCACCTCCCCCCAGTTACAGCAGGTTGCTCCCGCCTCCAATCGCCATATTGTTAGCAGGTGGATGGATCCCCGGGCTCACTCACTCACTAGTTCGTTCACACACCTCTCAAGGGTAACTCCGAGGACACAGTGCCCAGCAGAAGGGAATGAGCCCGCACAGGCCCAGGGAGAAGCTGCACCCCTGGCTCTGGACGCTGACCGTCCTCCAGCCCCACCTCCTCCTCAGCCCCTCTGTCAAGGTGCGGGGGGCAGACTCCAACCTCAGTATCTCCCCCTTGCCTCCTCGGCTCCCACTCCCCGATGCTGAGCCAACCCCACTGGTGTAGCGCCTGCAGGTATCCTGCAGCTTCCCCGAACCCTGGTCAGCCCACCTCAGGCTGGGGGACCCTGAGTCTCCCCAGTGTTTGGCAAGCTCCATCACTGGAAGCACAGGGACAAAGGCAGGTAACACTAGGCCTCCAGAAACCAACAAAAACTTGGACGTGAGGACACCCACAGAAGGCGGGAGGGTCCAGAGGCCCTGGCTTTGAGGGCCTGGACCCAAGAGCCTACAAGCCTGCCTGCCCACCTTGACATAGATGATTGGGATGGTCAACTTGGCCTTGGTGAAATGGCGGGCCACCCGGTATACTGTCTCAGGCACATATTCCAGCACCAGATTTAGGTAAAGCTCATCTTTCTGCAGAGAGCAAAGAAAAGGTGTGAGGCATTGTGAGAGAAAGCGAGGAAGGGAAAGGGAAGGTTTGTGGGGAACAGCAGGGGGAGGACTGGCAGTCATGAGAAGACCCGCAGGAAAATGGGTGAAGGCAGACTACTCCAGCCCCGCCCCCACATCCGAGATCTCACCTTCTCCCCACTGGAGTAGAAAAAGTATCTCAGCCTCACGATGTTACAGTGGTCCAGCTTACGCATGATCTGCAGCTCTCGGTTCTTGGGGCAAAGGGAAAGAGCCTCAGAACACCACCAACTCTCTCTGCCTCTCTGCCCTCGAACCCCTCACTACAAGCCCACTCCCCAATTCCAGCCCACTGAGCCAGGCAGCTACTCCCTGTGTCCCAGCTCCAAGGCCCCTCTGGGACAACCCCAATTCTTCACCCCTAATCCATTCCCCTTATGCAAAGATGTGTTCTCTTCAGCCCACTCTTTAAAAACATTCCATTTACTGTTGACCTCTGAAAATCAAATGACCACATGTAAATCCAGTTCTCCAGCTTCTCTGAAAAGTCAGACAATGTGACTACATGAGCTCCATCCCCACACGGCACAAGTGACAAGAGCAAGTGGTGGACATCAGTCCGCTGCTCCCAAGAGCTTGCCCTGGAGCTCCTGGGCCGCGAGCCTGATCCTGAGTCCCACATACAGACCAACTTTCATCCTCCCAAAGGGGATCAGGCCTCAGCCTCTTTCCTGGTCTCTGTCCCCTTTGAAGTCTCAGAAATCCTAGTCTCAGATCCCTCCCCCTTGGGATTCAACCCTAACCAAATTCTGACCAACACCCAACTCCTCCCTGAGAGTTCTCACTGCCTAGACCCAGGCCAGGACCTGGTTCCCTCCCAGCCGGAGCTCACTTCTCCCCAGGCTGGGCTGACCTATGGTCCCAGACACCAGTCCTTCACACCCCAATCCTCCTGGACTTCCATCCCACTCTCATCTGAAGGGACTCCTCTAGCTCCTCTACCCGAATGAGGACAGAGCCCCACACCACAGCACACGGCTGGTGAGCATAGGCAGGCTGGATCACATCCAGCCCTTGCCACGCACCTGGGGCAGAGGGCGACCTTCGTAACCAGCCTCATCACCCCACAGCTTCCTTTCCTCTAGGTGCAGAAGTGCAACCAAGTGGAGTGTTGGAAACCAGACTGCTGGATTTCCAGTCTTGACCTTGGGCAATTCTCTTATCTGAGTCTCAGTTTCCAGTTTCTGCTTACTTAGAATGGGAATAACAACAGTAGCTACCCTTGGAGTACTTTATGTAGATTAAACAAGAACTTGCCTATAAAGCACTGACAGAAAGCAGAAGCCCAATCAACTTCATCTCTGGGTTCTCCCTGAACCCACATTCTCACTTTCCGCACAAGGCGTTCCCTTCTTTCTCCCCTTCTATGCTCAGATACCCCGTGGAACCCTAAGTCCAGCTCTCTTGCTGGAAATCTCTATAGCCAGTCATGCCCAGTCCCCAAACTCCTTGTCCCCATTTCCTCCAACTACCTTGAACCTCTTGTCCTGGAGAACCTTCTTGATAGCCACCAGCTCCCTGGTGTCTGCCAGCCGTGCCTGGTAAACGACCCCAAAGGAGCCATTGCCAATCACTTTGATGTCTGTGTAAGCCACCTCCTGGGAGCGCTCCGGGCCTTGGCCTAGGGTGGCTACCACTGTGGTCACCTTCCCGCTGTCACCTGAGGAATAAAGGGGACACAAGACCCACTGACCTCTCCCCTCTGGCCACCATCTCATCCTCACGCCGTGGGAGGTGAACCTCCACAGGAAGCTGGGGCTGGGCTGTGGCTGGAAGGGAGGGTGTCTATTTGTCCCTTCCTGGTCTTTGAGGAAAAGTGGTTGCTGGATGCCTCCCTAGTTCTCTCCTCTTCCCTCCAGGAAACCCCAACGTTCTGCCCCCCCGGAAGTCGAATCCATCCTCTCAGCTTACTGCCCTCTCTGACTGGGTAAAGCCTGACCTAACCTTTTCCCCCTTAGCAAGTGGGAGCCCTGAGGTGCTTCTAGTTGAGGAAAGTACTAACCTTTCTTACAACTGAGGGGATAGTGACCTCCGAGTCCTCCCTGGCAGAGCTGGTAAACTCACCATTGGTTTTTGGTGACAGAAATGAATGAATATTCCTGGGAATCAGGAATGCCTGTCCCTCACAAGTGCCCTAATCCTTACTTTTGAGAAACAGTTACCTCTTATCCAAATACTCTGGGGTTAAAAAAGGCACTGACCCGACTCCTCATTTGTGTGGTCCAGAGCCCCAGACGCCTTCCTGTATGGAGAAGGTCTCTAGTGGGCAAACACTCCAAGGTTGAGAGTGGTCAGCCTGATCTCTAGCCCCGGGCAGTTACCCCAGTCAATCCCAATTCTCCAAATGGCAGCAAACATGGATGCCGTAACTAAGGGTTGGAGACCCCTCTTCTTCAAGGGGCCGACGAAAGGTTCTCCAAAGAGGTCACTGATGAACCAAATCCATTTTCAGGGGCCAGTGACACTTTTTAGAGGGACATGATCCTATACTGCTATTTTTTTCAAAGCAAATGGCACCTCAGAATGAGAGAAGCACAATCTCAAAGCCCTGTCCTATGAGGCACCGTGACCCCTGTAGCCCCTGTTCCAATTTTGCGGAAAATGACCCACCAAGCTGTTTTCTGAATAACAGTGACTATGATTTGGTTTTAAGAGTAATCCCAAGCTGTCCTGACTTCTAAACAGCAGTAACCATTCCTTCCCCCCATCGGGGTAGAGCTTCTGTATTATGGGTGGGTAATAATATCAGGCCCTGTGTTAAAAGGGAAGATGACCTAGGTAGCAAGTTTGGAAAGCCCTGACCCTGTTCTCTGGGTACAAAGTAACCCCACACCGTGCTTCTATGTCATATTCACTCCACATCCCATCCTCTAAAGGGAAGCAAGTTAAGATCCCCCTTTATGGGTGGGGTGGTGATCTTACTCTTGTTCTCTTTGGGAACAATAACCCTTCAACCTCATTTGTAAGCAAGGGACGACCCCTGTGCCTGTTCTTTAATGGATGTCTTTAAGGTTCAAAAAACCAAGGTCTCAGACGTAAAGATTAAGAACCTGTGACCCCCGTTTCTTTGAGGGTTATTCTAATCTTAAACTCGAAGTGATGGCAACACCACCACCCCCCCTTTGGCTTTCTCTGGGAGGGAGGGAGGGAGCTCAAATCCCAGTTTTGCGATGCACAGTGACCTCAAGCTCCTGTCTGGGCATATGAAAGAACGTAATCGATGCCCGAGGGGCTTCGGGAACCCAGATCACCACCCACCACAGGCGCGCTAGTACTCACGGCCCAGCTTCACTCCGGGCGGCGGGAAGCTAGTGCCCGCGCCAGGGCCGCCGCTGCCTCCTCCGCCACTGCCGCTGGGGCCACCCCCAGATCCCGAGGCCCCCACGCCTCCACCCATGGCTCCGACTGACGCCTTTCCGCCACTGCTGCCGCCCGGGCCAGAGGCCGAGCCCCCGGGGCCGCCGCCGCCACCGCCGCCTCCGCCGCCTGGCTCCGCGAACGAGCTCGTCCGCGCCCGGCCCGAGCCCCCAGGGCCGCCTCCCGAAGGCGCGCCGCCGCTCATGGCGCCGAGCGCAGGCCCAGGCCGCGGGGCTCGGGCTGCCCGGGCTGCCCCAGCCGCCGCCGCTGCCGCCGCCTCCCCGGGGCTCCGGCCTCTTCCAGGCCGCGCCGCTCGGGCTCGGGCTCGGGCTCCGGCTCCGGCCCAGCGCCAGCGCGCGGGGCACGCTGGGAGATGAAGTCCTCCTGCCCTCCGCGCTGCCGTCACCGCCTTCAGTCCGCACAGAAAGCCGCGTAGCACGCTGGGAAATGTAGTCCACAAAGGCCTCGGCGTATACCACAGGGCTAATCAGTCGCACTGAAAGTTGGGAAATAGAGTCCTGGGCAATATATCTGCCACCTGTGCTGACAGTGGACTCTGAAACACTTTGGGAAGCGAAGTCAGAATCGCACTCACTCCATTGCAACAACAGTGAGACCAGAGATATGCCTCATAAATTTTAGTCGCAGCCCTCCGTCACGCGCTTATTGGGGCTGATGCACGCCGGGAAACAGAGTCCAATCGTTCACTTAGTTTATTGACGTTGTATGTCCGTGGGTGCCAGGTGCACTCTGGGAAACTGAGTCTGCGCCGGGGACCCGTAGATTAGGGCCGTGAGACAAGCCGGGTAGTGGACTCGTCGCCACGCCCTCACCGCATTGCAGGTGTAAAGCGACGCCCAAAGCACGCCGGGAAATGGAGTCCCATGTGATCCCTGAAACCCAGGTGAATTCTGCAGTTCCGGTGATAGGCTGGGAAATGGAGTGGGTGCAGCACTCGTAAACTAGGTCGCAGTTCCTGCCGGGAAATGTAGTCAACACCGAAGCTTCAAAGTAGCTGTTACCTCGAGTCCTGGTGTCTCCTGGGAACTGGAGTTCCAGGCTGGCTCCCTCATTGACCGAATGGGAGGAAAGTTACCCCGAGCCCAAAGCATTGATAGGGAATAGTCCAGACCGGATCCTGGCCCTTTGTGAGACGAGACTGCGGAGGCTTGCCGGGAAATGGAGTCCAATGAGTACCTTAGGCGCGTGTTAGTGAAAGATATTAGTCCCCGGGGGAAAACTGAAGGGTTTTTCCACGCCTTTCTCCCCGCCCCCAAGGTCCCAAGCGCCGAAAAAGATCAGAAACTGTTGGAAAATGAGTCCAAATATTCCTTTAAGTTCCAAGTTTACACAAATGGGGAAGAAAAAAGCCGCCCTCGGCTTCCGCAAACGAGTTGGGAAACAAAGTTCCAGGCAGTTTCCCTGAACACTAGATTGTGTGTCTGTCTGGCTCCCGGAAATACTTGAAAGTACATTAGAAATCACCCTCCGCCTCTCATCGCCTATGGAATGATGGGAATGTAGTCTCTAGACTTCACTTTAATGCGCGCCTGTGTTCATATTAACTGGCCTGCCCTTTCTGAAGCCTAAAGAAAATCTTATCCACTCGGTCTGTTCAGGACTTTAATTTCCAGGGGACACAGACCCCTAGGCACATGACACGCGAACGTTCGTCCTTCGGGGACTACATTATCCAGAAGGCAAAACGAGGACACACTTCCGCTCACTTCTCGAGGAATGTGTCCACATCGCGCCCAGCTTCGAGCGGGTGCTTCTGGGAATTGTAGTTTCACTGGCCAGTGGTGCCTGCTGCCCTCTGACGGCAGCTTAGGGTCGAAAAGCAAAAATCCTAGTCAAGTCCCAAAGTCTGGGGAATGCAACTGGACCGGGAAAGCCCACAAGAGCAGTAGAGCAGGGCCGGATGGCGGCGGTTACCGAACGGCCCCAACCCCGGGCGACATACGCAGAGGACCGCGCGTGGGCAACCGCCACGAGGGTGTGGGGGGTCCGTGCAAGTCAGGGGGACGACCTGAGGGAAACTTACCAGGTTATTTGTAGGGGCTGAGAATGTTTGCAAAGGGGTGCTAGGGCGGGTCGTGTCTATGAGGGACCTACGGGTGTCTGAGGTGCTGAGGGGAGTCTGTAAGAATTGTCTTCGCTGGGCTGTAGACACCTGAGGACAGTTACTGGGGACCAGTGGAGAAGTCAAAGGAGACTCGTGTCTTCAGAACGTGTGTAGGAAACTGAGAAACGTGACTGAAGAGATCTCTGGGACCTGAAGGGGTAAGGGATGGTTGCGAAGCATGGCGAAGGGACTTTGGGGGGCTGTGGGGTGCTGGGACTGTAGACATGAGGAGGGGGTAATTAGCTCTTGAAGCAGCCTCAGAGATCTGTAGAGAGCTTTCTCTGCAGAAAAAGAGATCTCAAGAGGATGTGGAAGGAAACAAGGGTGTGGTTTTGCCTAAAGGAGATTTATTTAAGGTGGGTCATTAAAGGTTAGAGGAGCCTCTGGAGCTTTCAAGAGCGAAGGCCAAAATGACCACGCAGTCATCCAGAATCTGGGGCGACAAGTCTGGTGGGGCTGCGGTCTGATCCAGAGAGCAGTTCTGGAACTGAGCACTTTTGAGTCCATCTGGTGAGAGGTGCTTTGGAGGCCCTGGAATCAGGGCTGAGAATGCTAGTCCTTGAAGGGTCCTCTCCCCTCCCCCTCCACAGCGATGACATCCCCCACTCTCCATCACACCACCACCACCAACTCAGCTACATCTATGTTGCCAGGAGACATGCCTCATCCCAACTTCCAGAAATAGCCCAGCGGCCCCCACCCCAGGGAGTGACTTACATCACCCAGGAGAGGGAGCAGTTGCCCACAGGCCGCCACAGGAGCCGTTTTCCTGCCAGTACCCCAGCCCTGAATCCTCTCTTCACTGCCAACCGACATCATCTAAGACCACCCACCCTGGGCTGGCATGAAATGAAGCCGAGTGCAGACAGGGTAGCAGTTGCCAGTTCCTTCCCCCTCAGAGCACAGGGTCGGGTTTCATGGTGAAGCCAGTCCAACAGGCCTGGAGCCCTCAATCCCCACATCTCTTAGCAGCTGTGTTGCCTTGGGGAACTCCTTCCCCTCTCTGGGCCTCAGGTGCCTCACCTGCACGAGGGCTTTGGACTGTCTCAGGGCACTTCCAGTCTAGATTTCTTCTTTAGGTTCTCTCATCCCTGATCCAGCTCTTCCATCCTTGGCTTCTAGCTTTACCAGTTCACTTTTCAGATCCTACAAACTTGATACCCCCGTCTATACCCATCCATGTTGGCTTCGAGGAAAACTCAAGAGTTAAAAGAACAGGGACATGGGGGCTTAGGGCCTTGGGCAAGTCATTTACAGGCACTGCCTGCCCTGCCTGGCCGCATGGTAAGGCCGGATGCCTTGTAGTCCTGCCTTACCAAAGGTGGTAAGGTACTGTAGCCACTAACCAGGTACTAAAGTGCTGGGCACAAGGTCAGTCAGTCAACAACCACTACAATGAAGCCAGCCCCTTTTCAACCTACGGGTGGAGGACATTTCCCCGGGGTGTACATCACTAAGGTAGCTTCAAGGTCTAGGTCTTGAGACCAAATAGGCCTTGACATCAAATGACTCCCAGATGAACTCAGGTGTGCCCGTAAGGAGTGAGGTGGGCAGGATACTAGAGATAGTGCAAAAAGGAGCTCCTGGTTTTCACCAGGGACACGGGGACACAAACAGCAAGTCAAAGCCCCAGAGTAAAGGCATTTCAGGGGACAGAGAGATCGGGGTTACAGCATGGTGAGTCCTAAGTGCTTCCAAGGACAAGCAAATCCCCATGGAATAAGGGGGTAGTCAGAGGTTAGGATTATGCCTGAGACCTTAATCATCAGGTCCTGGGGGGGGTACATGCTTGCCCCCCACCAACACCCCCAGGTCACACCATTTCCGAGGCTTGGATGTGACCTACCACGGTGGGGTCAGGCCCTCTGGCCACCGATCCAAGCCAAGCCTGTGATAGCTGCACCCAGGACAGATCACTGCATCCAAAGGTCCAAAGTTTTATTGTTTTGAATACATTCTCCAGCAGCCCCCTGACTTCCCTCCCCCCCACCCTCCATCCCCAATACAGAATAAGGCTTGACCACAGACCCCCACCCCAGGGGCCCCAGCTGGGAGGCAGAGGGGGCTTCCAGTTTGGTTTCAGGGCACCCCCTACCCACCCGCCACCCGCCTGTCTATGGGCTAGTCCTAGGAGCAGCTGGGGGTGAAGGGGTTGGACTGGTGCTGGGGTGGGGAGTGGGAGGGATAGCAGGCACTTGTAGAGATTTGTGGCCTATGGGCGGCACCCCTCACCCTCCTCCACCCTCTACTCCCCCCAACATGGAATTTTTGGTTCATCATAAAATGTCCCTCCCTCTCCTGCTGCAACCTTGTGGGATATGCGAAACCCAGGCACTCGTGGCCCCTGGAGGGGCAGGGAAGGCAGGACTGGGGCTGAGGATGGTGGGGTGCAGATGGACGGGGGAGGGGAGGGTGCAGGAGGCAGAGGACAGGGAGACAAGGCTTTACTTCCTAAGCGATTGTAATAAAAAAGTTCCTGGGCCTTGAGGCCTGAGCCTCAGTTCAATATAAATTCCCCAGAGTGGAGGTGGCCCCTTAATACCCCCCCTCTTCCCCCCACCATTTTGCCCACAGCTTAGAAACTCCCAAAAATAGGGGCAGCCTCCAGCCCTGGGCACCCACCCACCCTCACCCTTAAAAAAAAAAAATGAAAAGTTGTATACAAAACATGGGGAGGGGAGAGGAGGGAGGCAGGGAGGAGACTAGAGGGCTGCCCTCACCTCCAGGCAGTGGGGGGGAGGGGTTA
The DNA here is from genome assembly GCA_004024925.1 of Scalopus aquaticus. Lineage (NCBI taxonomy): Eukaryota > Metazoa > Chordata > Mammalia > Eulipotyphla > Talpidae > Scalopus > Scalopus aquaticus. The sequence continues at coordinate 52,966 of PVIJ01010369.1, forward strand.
AGGCAGCAAAAGAAGCATGGGGGGTTGGAGGGAACTGGGGTCCCCTGCCCACAGCCCTCAGGAATCTCGATGCTCCAGAGAGAGCTGGGCTGTGGCGTGCTGGAGGTCAGAGCTCACCCGTCTTGGGGTGAGAGGCCCCCCGGCCTCCCCGGGCCCCTCACCACGCACCTTCTTGTCCTCGCCCTCATCCTCGAGGCCCCCAGTGGGGCCCCCACCCCCTTCCAGGCGACAGTCTTCACTCCAGCGCCGTTTAAAGCGAAGCTTGAGTGGCATGCACTGGGCAGCCCCAGGTGCCTCTCCGGGCTCGGGCTTGGGGGGTGCAGGCGGGGCCCGGGGCGTCTTGAACACCTCGCCGTCTTCCTCATCCTCATCGCTGATGTCAGTCACCTCTACCTCCTCCGACTCGCCTTCCGAGATAGGCTCCACCTTTATCTGTGGGGGCGGCGGTGGGGGGGCCAGAGCCCCCACCCCCTCAGCCAGCCCGCCTGCGCTGCCGCCACCGCCAATGCCAACGCTCTTGTCAGCGCCTGCCGGAGCCTTCTCCCCACCTGCCCGCTGCCGGCGTCCTAGTGGGGGCGGCTGAAGCTTAAACTTGAATGGGGAGGAAGAGGAGGAAGAGGAGGACGAGGCTGAGGAGGGGACTGGTGGGGTCTCGGGCGCCATGGGCGGCAGCGGGCACTTGTCAGGGCGCTGGGGCTGGGGCACCACCAGCCCAGGGTAGTGCAGGAAGGCGCGGGGGCTGAGGTGGTAGTTGTAGACGCTTTGGGTATGGGCCTGCAGGTACCGTTTCATGTCCTCAGGGCTGAAGGAGAAGTGGGAGCCTCCCCCTGAGCCGCTGGGGCCCCCACCGCCGCTGGGGTACATGGGGCTCAGCGTGGGCGAGGGTGTGTAGGCGAGATGGGTAGGCGTCATGGGCAGGGCCGGTGAGAGCTGAGGGGGTAGCAGGGAGCCAGGCCCGGCCAGAGGCGACACAGGGAAGGGGCTGAGGGGTTCAGGGCCACCCCGAGGCCGGGGGTAGACACGGAAGACGCCAGGGTCATGGGGCAAGCGGGCCAGCGGGGGTCCTCGGAAGGCACCCAGCTCGGGAGGGCCGGGCGCACGGGCCCGGGGGTCTTCTCCCAGCGGCTCCTCCAGCTCTGACGTGCCATCGCTACAGTCACTGACCGAGCCTCGGCCCAGACGTCGGGCCACCACAGCCGAGAAGAGGGACGAGGAGGAGGAAGAGCAGGCCGGCGGCGAGCGGGGGTCCTCGGTGGGGGAGAGCACCTCGGAGGGTGTGGAGGGAGGGAAGCGGAAGTGGCTGCCACCCGATGGCACTGGCGGGGCACTCTGGGGCACCGCACCCCCTGGCAGAAAAGGGAGAGCTGGTGTCAAGGCCCCGGGCCTGGCCAGACAGGCTGACCCTCTCCCGTCTCCGAGGCCATGCCCACCAGCCCTGGTACTCACCAGCCAACCCCACATCGATGAAAGGATAGTTGACCAGCACCAGTTTGTTGAAGTTGAACTTGTAGGTGAACCGTTTCCCCTTGGTCTTGTGCAGGATGCGCTTGTTATAATAATAGCTGCGGGTGCACAAACGCCAGAGGATGGTCAATCACAGGGAACCCGAGTCTAGACCCCACCCTGCTGTAGCATCACGTGTCGCTCACAAAGGGCAACCGAGAAACATGGGTGCCCAGAGGGTAGGGACCAGCTGTCCTGTGGGATGGGGCCAGCCCAGAGGCCACACCCACGAGTGTGTTCTCCCCTCAGGACGCCTGTGTGACAAAGGGCTCAGAAAGGGGTTAGGACTTGCCCAAGGTCACACAGCTGTGCTCGGAGCCAGCAGTCAAGCCCAAAGCCTGTTCCTGTGGGTCGGGGACCCCCCACCCAGTAGGGGTAACCCCATCTGCCCTCCTCACCGCAGGGCCCGGCTCAGCTTGTCATAATTCATCTGTGGCTTGCACTTGCGGACGCCCCAGAGCCGAGCCACCTCGTCGGGGTCCTTGATGACGAACTCCCCGTAGTCGCCCTGCCAGGCGATGACACCCTGGTACTCCTCCTTGCGCAGCAGCTCCAGGATAAAGTGCCACAGCTGGATCTGCCTGGAGCCCGGGGACGACTCAGGCTTGTAGGCCCAATCCGGGAAGGCAAACCCTGGGGACGGAGGCAGGGGGCGGCCTGGGTCAGGACGCCAAGGTGGGGGCTCTGGGTCCTGTACCCCAGGAGCCACCATCTACCCAACCCCGCACGTGAGGAAATCGGTCTCTCTTCAGCCAAATCAGGACCTGGGTTAGAGAGAAACAGTGTGCATCTGTCCGTGTGAGGGGGGCTAGACAGGAGCTGGGGGGAGGGGAAGCTGGAGCCTGCTCCAGCGACACCGGGAGAAACAGGAAACCGTCGGCGGCGGGTCCCGGGGCCAGTGCCAGGGGGCTAGGCACCAAGCCAGGCCGGCGGGCAGGGCTGCCAGTGGGGGAGGGGCAGGAAGGGGCACACGTAGCCAGACAGGTTGGGGTGAGCTCCCCGTCAGAGCCCCCCCACTCCTACTCAGAGCCAGTCGCGCACCCCCCCCCACACACACACACAGCTCCTCTGGTGCCCTCCTAGAAACATTCACTGTCTCCCTCCCAAGATTACCAGAGCCATTCTCCCACCAAGACCCGAGAGGAGGAATTTTTTTTTTCTTAAAAGGACCAGGAGGGGTGGGGTGGCTGGTTGACGATGAGGTCAGCGCTAGCACACACAGAGGCTTCTGTCTTCCCTGGAGAGTGAAACTCAGACTGTCTGAGAGAAGCCCCCCCAAGCCCTGGACCCTCCGCTGCACTGCCCTCCCCACCTGGGCACACTGGCCCCACCTGGCCGCTGGGCCCCAGCTCAGGCCAGAAGGTCGAACAGGCACCGCTGAAGCCTGTCGTCCTCTTCCCCCTTCTGTCTTCTCATCCCCAGCATTCCTGCCCACCTGCCTACCCGCCCCCAGCGTTAACCTTGGGTAGAGGTTGGTGGTGGGCTGGCTGGTCCCTGGAGGGGGTGGGCAGCCTAGGGTGGGGGGCTGGGGGGCTGCGGTTGTTGTCATTTCCCAAACCCCCGGGTAATCAGGGGCCATCAATAATTCAGCACTAGGCAGCCGGTAATGGAGGGGTGGGAGGAGGGAAAGGGGAGGAAGAGAAGAAGGGGGAGGCCAAGCAGGGGCCCCGGTGCCACTAAATGAAGAAGACCAAGGTGGACAGCTGAAGACAAGTGGGGTCCCAAGTCCCAGTCAGGTTGCTAAAGCCAGCCTCGCCGCCCTGGCCCAAGCACCAGCTCGCGCGGACCCAAGGCCAGGAGCAACTTAGCCTCCTCCCAAAGACTCCAGCCCAGTCTAGAATCCAACAAGGAGCTCTCTCCTTGGGGACACAGGGAGCATCCCCTCGACATCGAGAGCCGACTCCATTCCCCAGAGGGACCTGCCTCCCTGACCCCTGGTTTTGGACAGACAGGGATGGCCACCTACTCCCTGCTTCATTCAGAAATCCCAGACTCAAACCTGCCCCCCAGAGCCCCTGGGACGTCACCTCCAATAGTCAGTCCCAGGGTCTGATCCATTCTAGCAGCCCCTGCTCCATTCAGAAGTGCCTTGCAAGGACCCCAGCATCTATAGCCTCATCCCTCTCGTGGGAATCCAGGTGTTCACCCCGTTATTCTCCTGTTACAGGACCCAGGTCCCGGGGTCTCTTTCAGGGGTCAGAAGTCCTTGGGAAGCCAAGTGACCAAACCATCAGCTCCACACACCCTCCAACCCCTCCATAAAGCTCCTGGCCCCCTTTAGGACTCCAAGCTCCATGCTCCTCCCACCTAAACCCAAATCTGGCTCTCAGATCCAGGAGGGGGGAGGAGATGGCCCCTGAGACATCAGTTTGGGGTTGGGGGTGTACTGACTTCCACCCTCCCCCCCCAAATTAAAGCCACCCTTCCCAGCCCACCCGCCCCAGCCTCCTTGTCCCGGTAACCAGGCAACGTGTGTGCAGCGACAGTCCTGGGAGCGGGGGAGCAGGAGGCTAAAAATAAACTTTGCAGAAGAGAAGGAGTGAGAGAGACTACATGCAACACAAAGGGAACTGGAAGGGCGGTGGGGGCTCTGCAAAAGCCTCAAGCTGCATTGGGGGCTGTCCCAGGATCCCTCTTTAAGTCCCCTCCCTGGGCAACCCCCCCCCCTCTGGGGCCAGGACCCTGGCTCCCATTTCTGCAGGGTCCCTCCCTACTCCCAGGCCCACCCCATCCCCAGCTTTCCCCATCGGACACAGCATACATGACGGCCTGTTCCTGGCTTTGGGGGGAGATGGATGGGGGGGTGACGTCAGGGTGTCTCAATGGGGCTCTGTTCCCCAGGCCTTGGAGCCAGGAGCCAGGCACGGGCAAGGAGAGCATGTGTGAGTGTGTGTTGTGTATGGGTCCACGTGCTGAAAACCGGGAACCACCGGCCTACACCAAGAAAGCTTGGGGGTGTGGGACCTCTGGAGTCCCAAGGACAGTGAGGCAGGGAGAGAGCAGCAGATACAGAGAGCTTCAGAACATTTCATGACTGAGTAGATACGGTGGCAGACAGACAGGAAGGGCTGGGATGGCGGGGTCCCAGAAGGCACACCGGCTCCCACAGAGGCAGGGAAGGGATTCTCCTGACTGTGGAAATCTGGGGAGGGGAGAGGACAGAACTGCTGGGCACCCCCCAAATTCACTGACTGCCCAACTTTTAAGCGACTATGGGGGTCGGAAGGGAGGGATAGTGGTAGAGGAAGAACACGCCAGCCTCCTGGGGGGCCCACCACCTCCCCCACTCCAGGCAGCCCTTGGTGGCGCCAGAGCCGGGAAGAAAACAGGAAGTGGGAAACAGCCGCGGCACAGGAGACACGGGGCCGGGATGGAGCACTGGATGGAGGGGCGTGCAGCGGCGGACTGGCCGACACACCGACGGACAGATCGGGAGGCCTCCCGCCCCCTCTCTCTGTTGGAGAACCCACACACTGCTCGCCCCCGCCCACCCCAAGACAAGGCTGGGGGAGCGGCCCAGCCGGTCCCACCAGGCGATGGACAGAAGCAGTGAGGGAAGATGAGGCGGGGTTGTTTGGGCACCTCGGCCCCCTCCTCGAGCGAGCCGAGGCTCTTGCTACCCCCAAGGCCCAGAGGCCCTGGAGCCTGTGGGAGCCGGAGGAGAGTATGTGGGACGCACGTGACTGACCCTACACCACTCCGCACCCCTGCCCCACCCCCAGCCCCCCTCCTCAGCCCCAATCCCCAGGCGCCTGAGCCCGGCTCGGAGCCCTTTAAGAGCCGCCCCCACCCGCCGAGCGGGGGGGGGGGCAGGGTGGGTGGGCCGGTCGGGGCACACACCCGCACACAGGAGCCCTAGCCACGGCCGCCGCCTGGGGAAGGAAACAAGTTTGAACAGCGGCGCCCGGCCCCCTTCCCCCTCCCCCGTCCCCGCCCCGGGCCGGATTCCGACAGGGTAGACGGGCAGGGGGCGGCTGGGACCCCTCCCCCCAGCGCGCTCGGGCGCAAAGTCCAGCCCGCGAAAGCCCGGGGGCGGCGGGGGAGGGGAGGGGGGAAAGTCCGAGTGGGAGGGGGGTTAATCCCGCTGCCCCCCGCCCGCCGACGGGGGGGGAGGGGAACCTTGGCCCCTTAAGGAGGAGCAAGTTGGCGGGGATGAGGGGGGCGGAGGGAAGAGACCGCCTGCTGAAAGAGCTGGCTAGGGAGGGGGAAAGCCTCCGCGTCCCCCCACCTTCCCCACCCTCCTCCACCCCAGGCGCCCGGCGGCGCGGGAGGAGGGTACCCAGGTCTTTCCCGTGCCACCTTAAAGCCGCGCGTTCTAAGGTCGGAAACAAAAAGTTCCTTTTTCGAACGTTCGGGCTGCGCTTTGGAACTTTGCGACTCGGCGCGGGCGGGGGAGCGAGGAGCCGGCGGAGACGGGCGGGGGAGGGGCGGCGCAGCCCGGACCCCGAGTCCGGGGCTCCCCACTCACGCCCTCCTCCTAGAGGCCATCCTGTATCCCCCTCTAAGATCGTGCGGGGCACGCGCCGCGGTGAAGGTCACCGGCCGGACCGCGCAGCGCGAAACCGGGAATAGCGGGCCCCGAAGACAGGCCCCCCCACGCCCCGCTCACATCCCGGCCCCCGAAGTGCAACGTGACAGAACGGCGTGTAGGAACCCCGCCACCCTTGTGATCCTGGGAGTAGAGGAGAGTCCAGTTTGGGGGACCCAGGCAAGGAGAGGACCAAGACTAGCAACACCCACACCACTCCTCTGGGAGCGTGAAATTGGGGGTCCCATGCAGCACCCCCAGCTCGCGCCTAAAGAAGCAACAGGTCTGAAGTGCTTCGGGGTCCCCCGGAACTGGGGATCACTCGGGCTGCCCCGGAACCCTTCAGCCCCCCCAAAGTTTCTCTGCCTGGTTTCCCGGGGCAACAAGTCTCCCCCACACGTGCTGCCCCCGCCCCCACCTGTGTCCGCCGGGGTCTTCATGCTTGGGGGCCCGGGGCGAGGCGCCCCGACTCCGGGCCGCAGCTCCCGGCGCCCGCGCTGCCCCGTCCCGTCCCGCGCCCGTCGGGCCGCCCTCGCCGCTTCACCCGGCCTCGCCTCTCAGAGCCTCTCCCCTCCCCACCGCCGCCTCCCGGGTTAATATCGCACTCCGGGGCCGGGACGCCCACGCCCCCCGGCCGGCTACGTCACCGCCGCGTCGCCATGGAGACACTGCGCCCGCCCCCTCCCCGCGCACTCACACACACCCGCCGGCTCGCAGCCACTGAGGACCGGCCGGCTCTGGGCTTAAAGGGGCCGCGCGACAGGGGAGGAAGGAAGAAGGGGGCGGGGATGGGATAGGGGTCCCAGGGGTCATGACCCTTCTCGGAGGCTCCAAGTCTGCAGATAACTTAAATCCTCGGCACTCGCGACCTGCCGCCCCTCCTCCTCTCCTACCCACTGCGGGATCCGGAGTTTCTTTTGGGAACCTGTAAGAACTGAGGGGGAACCCTCTGAGGGGGTTCGGAAACTTTTGTATGGAGGGGGCATGGACCTTTGGGAAGAGACAGAATTTTCTCTGCGGGGGGGCAGGGTCAAGACCTTAGAGGGTAACCATGATCACTACACTTTCCAGTCTGGCCTTACCCTGCCCGATCCCCCACCCCTAAGCCTGAATGGGGGCAGCTGTCCAGGGGTGGGGTGGAATGGGTGGGAAGCATTTCCCAGCATCGGAAATGGGGAGGTGCTGTGCCCTCCGTTCCTCCGGGGATGGGGGTCTTGACCTTTCAGATAGCCCCAATCCCAGCTGGGGAGGAAATAACCAGGGAATGCGTTCAGGAGCGCCCCCTCCAACCCCAGACTGCAGCTGTCCTGGGTACGCGGCTGGCGCCGGAGATACCCCACCTCCACTGCCAGGGCAAGGGGTTCCGGAGGTGGGGCCAGGATGCGAGGGGGCGACCAAAGTCTGAACAAATGTGCGCTCAAGGGGCATTGAGGGGTCGCCAGGAGAGAGGAAGGCAAGGCTTAAGGCAGAAAGCCGGCGCGTAGGACCGTTAAGTCTCCGTTTTCCGCAGCAACCGGAGGGATGGATAGAGCCTGAAGATTCGGGAAGTAGGAAATCAGCGCTGATCAGATGGCCGGCGGAAGCGCGCAGCCAGATAGAGGGCAAATAGAAGCAATATTCACAGGCAGAGCCTGGAAAC
>PVIJ01010370.1:0-60634 GCA_004024925.1 Scalopus aquaticus
GATCTGGTGGTTCTTTCTTCTCCTTGATCAGTCTTTTTAGCTTCTTTCCAAGTTCTACTCACCCGTGAGGGTGTTAGATTTATGTAGCGTTTCTGGATCTTCTCTGGGTTTGGCTGATGTCTCTTTATAGGCGGCTTGTCTTTTGGGAGAGTTGATACTAGCGTCCCTTCACCGCCATGTTGATGACGTCACTTATCTCAGGGCTTTCGATTCTGTTCCATTGGTCTGAGTTTCTGTTTTTATTCCAATACCATACTGTTTTGATTACTGTTGTTGTATAATATTGTTTGAAGTCAGGAAATGTGATGCCTCCATTTTTCTACTTTTCTCTAAAGACTAATTTGGCTATTTGGGACCTTTTGTGGTTCCATATAAATTTGATAATTGTTCTATTTCCTTTGAAAAAAGTCAGCAGTATTTTAATAGATATTGCATTAAATCTGTAAATTACTTTGGGTAATATGGCCATTTCAATGATATTAATTCGTCCTACCCATAATAGGAAGTGTCTTATTTTCTTTAACAGAGTTTTATAGTTTTCATTGTGCAGGTCCTTCACTTTTTTTGTTTAGTTTATTCCAGGTATTTCATTCTTTTGGCATGATTGTAATTAGATCTGTATTCCTTATTTCCCTTTCTTCTGATACATTTTCGCATATAGAAATTCCACTGACTTTTGTTTATTGATTTTATATCCTGCCACCTTACTGTATTCATTTATTATTTCTAGAAGTTTTATAGACTCTTTTGATATCTAAATATGTTTACATGGCATCTGCGAATAGTGACAATTTCATTCTTCTTTTCCAATTTGGATTCCTTTTATGTCTTTTTCTTACATGACTACTTCAGCTAGGTCTTCCAAGACTATGTTGAATAATAGTGGCGCTAGTAGATATCCCTGTCATGTTACTGATCTTAGTGGAAATGCTTTTAGATTTTCACCATTGAATATGATCTTGGCTGTGGATTTGTCATATATAGCTTTTATAATATTTAGGTAGGTTCCATTTATTCCCATTTTTAAGGGTTTCAATCATAAATGGATGTTGAAATTTATTGAATACTTTTTTGCCATCTATTGAGATGATCATATGATTTTATCTTCCTTTTTGTTGATTTGAAGGAATGATATTGATTGATTTACATATGTTGAGCCAGCCTTGAATCCCTTATATAAACCCCACTTTATGCCTGTAATAAATTAAATTTGTCTGTCTTTTTCACAAATGTCTCACAGCAATAAATGGATACATGTATGGAAATCTGCCTGGACTGGAAATGTGCTTAGGAGATGACGTTTTATGGCACATCCTTAGTGTGGGATCAGAGAAACACTTACATGGGATATATTTTTCAGGAAATACTTTCATCTCCTTAGGATCAAGGAAAGACACTGTAACTATGTTTTCCCACACCTCCCAGACACTTTCTATGACAGTTGATTCCACAGGTAAGTATGTATCTTCTCCTTCAGCCTGGAACATGCCTAAAATATGAAAAAGTAGTGTCATTATATGCATTTTTTTCTGTTTGTGCAGAAAAAAATGGAACTTACATAAACAGTGCTTGGAAAGCTTTTGTCCTAATCTATAACCATAGGAGCATTAATGTAGTATATTAGTATACAGTATAGCATAGTATGCAATGGAGAGCAGAGAGAGAGGGAGAGGGAGAGGAACACATTAGTACACAGAATTTTCCTCAGTCTCTCCTGATTTTATCTCTCTGGGCCCCAAACTCTAAATCAGCCTTCACTTATCAAAGCAAGGAAGATGCTTTGAAGTATTTTAACTTATTTTTAAAACTTAATTTTAATTTATTTTTATTCTATTTTTGCTTGAATTTCTTACTCTTCTGTACATTTGTTTCCTAAGTCTTCCTCTTACTGTTATTTTGCCCTATTCCTTTCTGTCTTCCTCTCTCTAGTCCTCTTCTTGCTAGCTTTGCTCTCTAGGTAAATGTTTTAACTTCAGTGAGGTTGATTTTGGCTGGCAATTATTTTTTCCCCATAGCTTCCCTTATCAGAGAATTGTTGTGAGGATCAGAAGAGTTTCCCCTCCCCTCTGAACCTAATTACTTCATTTTTCAATTAGGGAGTGTAATAATTTATAATCCACAGAAAGGAATAGACAATGATGAGATTTATCAATGTTAGCTTTTTTTCTTTTATCCTAAAGATTCACCTTCACCAAAAAAGAAAAATTCCACCCTACCTTGACCAAAAACTATTGGTGCTGATAAAATACTGACTACACAATAAACTACTCTACAATTATTGTGGATTTGTACCTTAACTCTATGTGATAACACAGAATTATCTTACTATGCTTTCTATATTTCAGAATTTTTAATCTTACTTTTCAAATAAAGCTTGTGATTAATACAAATTGGAAAAAAGAAGGAAGAGAATCTTTCCTGACATTTTTTTCTTCTCTTCCATACTCACTCGCTCAGGGGCAAGTTATTTCTTGTCCCTGATGCATTTTTCTTCTCTCCCTTGTGATATTTTCTTGGACTTAAAAACTTTTGCTTTTTGTCCTTTTTCCTAAACAATATCAGTGCTAGTAAACACATAGACTATGTGTCCAGATAGTTCATTTTACACAGATTCTCTTTCTTAAATCCTCAGTCTGAAGATTTTGCTTCCTTGTCAGTCTTTTTTGAATCTTACCTCCACAAAAAGTAACAGCAGCTACAGAAATATGTACTGAGTTGAAAAAGTATTAGGATTGATGAAGGTAATGTTAAGGAGCAGTGTCAAATGTTATGGGCATAAAAATCACCAAAATTAAAGATAGAACCAGAATTTAGGAGGAATTTAGATGATCTGAACCAGGCTGGAGTTTTGGGGTTTTTTTGTGTGTTTTGTTGTTGCTGTTTTTGTTATGGTGGTTTGTTTTTGCTGTGGACATTGTTTAGGCTATTAACATATTAATCTGATTTCCTTCGACTTCCTTTCACTACCCATACTGCTACCACCCCAACCCAAGCCACCACCATCTCTAATAGATTACTTTAATAATGTCCTGACAGGTCTCCTTCTTTCCACCCTCCCCCACTATAGCATATTCTTAGCACAGCTGACAGTTTCCTTATAGCACTCATTTGACTCAAAATCTCACAATGGCTTCCCATTACACTGACAAGAGCTACAGACTTCTCACTGGTCTACAGGATTCCCCCAGCTTTCTTGTATCACAGTCCTCTTGTCCTTGCTCACTCTACTGCAAACCTAAGGCCTCTTCACAAACACCAAGCAGGCACTGGGCTTGGGATTTTTCTACCTGTTTTCTGTGAGTGAATTATTCATCCCCTAGATTCATATTCATCTCTTGTGAGATTTTGCCCAAATGTCACCTTCCCATCAAGGTCTAACCTTGATCAATCTTATAAAGTACTGCTCATTGTTGTCTTAAGTGCCCCCCACACACACCCCACAAGAATTTCTAATCCTCCTTACACTGTTCTAACTTTTTCCTTAATCCACAGCATTTTTACCTATATAAAAATTACTATATTTGCTGTCTGTCTCTATAACACCCTGCACATTTGAAGGGTGAATATTTTTAACTGTTTTGTTCTTTGATGTTTCCTAAAAATATTCCTGACATAAGATACCTAATAAATAATTGTCATACTGATTAAAGAATGAATGAACTACCTTACTCTATTTCCTTTGGGGATTTACATCATGTAGATACTTCACAGAGAAAGAAAATCTGAATGCAAAGCTTTAAACATGTTTTCCTGTTACTTTTAGGTGTTTTTGATGTTGTTTGTATGACAACAGAACACTATCGAGGAGGCATGAAGCATAAATATCAAGTAAGGCAGTGTATGGAGCCAAACCCTGATCAAACACAGTACCATGAAGAGAAAATTATTTATATTGCAGCTGAAGAAATTATGTGGGATTATTCTCCTAGCAGAAAGTGGGAGAAAGAACTGAAACACTTGCAAGGAGAGAAGTATGGCAATAACTTCCATCTTTAATTGGGAGGGATTAATTCCATAGTCCTCCACCCTTTCCTTTCAGTCTATAATGTGTGGGGAGTAAGAGGGAGTTATTTATTTGTGTTTGGTATGATACAGGTGTACAGTATTCATGTGTATGATGTATTTATGTGTATGGTCTGGATGTATATGAATGTGTATGGTACATATCTGTTTTAGTATATGTGTATGTTATGCATGTGTGTGATGGACACATAGCATTAAAAATAACTTCAATTTTTTGAAGTTTAGGACATGTTCAAAATAACTTCAAATATGTGTGATATCTTTAATCATACACAGCTTCAAATCATTCAATATCAATATAACTTCTGTTTCTTCCTGTCACCTCACTTTTTGAATCCTATCTTCTTTACGTGTGGTATTATATGATCTTAACACTTGTATGTGTAATAAATATAACTCAACCACATTTGGCATGTGGAATCAGTCAGATTTTCCTGTTGTCTTTGTTTCTGTCTATTCTTCTGGGAATCTCAAATTGAGTACACTGCTTTTTTCACTTTTTGTAGACTCAAGCTTCTTTATGTGATTTCCACTTATTTTAATTACGTTATCATAACAAAAATTTCACCCTAAAAACATGTTTTAAAATACAGGTTAATATCAAACAATGTTACCAAAATTAATATTACTTGCCAAGAAATTATTTTATAAGGTAATAGCCTCTAGATACAATAAATTGCATTATTTCATTAAATATTTCATCTGAGAAATTGTCTAATGATTAAATGAATATGTGTGTTTTTGTTTTGTTTCTTTAAAGTGAAACAAGCATATATATGGATAGAACTAGGACATTTCTTGGGTCCAAATACAAGAAAGTTGTATACCGCCAGTATTATGATATCACATTCACGAATCAAACAAAAAGAAAGGAAGATGAAAAACATCTGGATATATTAGGTATTGATATCATATATGACTCATTTGGGGAGTTTTCTTGTCCTTTGTCACAGAAATTTCTATACATATAGGGATATTATCAACCTCCACCTTGCGAGAGGAAAGTGTGTATGGTTATAAATCTAATTTGTTTGTCAATAGGCACTTTTACTAGGAAAAGAAAATTAATTCAAGTTTTGTCTTATGAAAAATAAAGAAACCACTGAAGATTAACATGGTCAGTTTCAGATTGCCGGATTTCTTACCCTCAGAATCCAAGAATTATAGAAAGAGCTTAGAAGTACCAGTTAGAGATGATTTCACTGAAGTTAAAAAGATGCTCAGAAACCATAATATAGTGAGGAGGGAGAATTCTTTGTTTCAGTGTAAGTGTTTAATTCAAAAGAGTGTTAAGATTTAATTTGACCTTCTATGCAAAAGTGAGGATAATTAAAGTCCTTTCTTCCACCCTTGACAGGTCAGTTAGGAAACCCAAAATTACCCAAACACCATGTATTCTTCCACAAGTCACAGAGCATTTTGCCAGTCATATAACATTTTCATATGCTCAACTTTTCTTTGGGGCCTGATATCTATGTGTCTGTTGGAGGTCATTTTCTGATGTGGAACACTGACCAGATGGATTTACATGTTAACAAGAAAGAACTTTCACTTTTCATGGCTCTTCTGATCTTGTTCCTTTGAGATCCCCGAGGAGGACTGTGCTTTCCAAATCTCACTGTCAGTAGGAGATCCCCTGTTTTTAGTAACATCAGACTGTTTGTTTTCTCTGGGATTTTGCCCAAATGTACTAAAATAAATAACACACTATAACACTCTAGATTCTATTATTATTATTACCGAAAAGGAAAACACTTTATGTTAAAGAACAAAGTGTTTTAAGAAGGTAGACGGCCAAGGGAGCAAAGAGGTGCTATGCTTTAGCTAGTACATAGCATCTGCCAGGGTTATCTTCAAGGCCCCAGTTTTAGTAATTTTAGCACAGGTTGGAGGAGAGTGTTGCTCTTAGTTTGCCTTAAAGCCATCTCTGACAGAATTTTTAGAGCTATTGAACCAATCTTCTTTCAAATGGGAGATTTAAAACAAATTTATCCCAGTTCTTGGTCTGGGACAGAAAGAGTAACATGAAAGAGTCTTCATTTTGTAACAGAGAAAATCACTCTGGATCAATAAAAAAAGGGTATGCAGCTCTGTTAATCTTCCGCTAGTATGAAGGGGTGAAAAGATAAAAGGCAGAAATGATGACATTGGTCAAGAAAGAAAATGAAACTTGCAGTTTCTAAAGCGTGTGCTTTCATAGACTTGCACAGGTGCTCATCGCTGCACACTTCCTAAAGATGGAGCTCATAAAAACTCTACATCACTTAAAATTTCCAGGCAAAACCATGTTTCATAAATTATCAATGGTCCACTTGTTAAAGTGCTTGGGCTTTTTTTGGCTGCATGTTAAGGAAAATGATAAGAATAAGTCACTGAATAAATATTTAGAAGACAGATGACTCAGAATTTAAAATAAATAACAATTATTCACACATTTTCCTTTTTATATTCTCTAGGTCCTTTAATATTTCTCAACCCTGGTCAAAAACTTCAAATTATCTTTAAAAATAAAGCCTCAAGACCATATTCTATTCATGCTCATGGAGTGAAGACAAACTATTCAACTGTTATTCCAACCCATCCAGGTAACTCCATTTGTAAGGGGGGGAAAAATCCAAAGATTTTTATGCAGGACTATAGGGTTAATGTTCTTTTTTTTTTTAATCTGTGTGTGTGTGTGTGTGTGTGTGCGCGCACGCACGTGTTTTTAATGTTCTTTTTTAAATACAGGAGTAATTCCAGATGAGCAAGATAAGTGCACTATAGTAAGAATCACCTGAAAAAATAGTCTGGAACCACCTGAAAAAATAGTTTGGGAAAAGAGAAATATAAGAATGTTTTCTTCCAGGCGGGACACCATGGGCAAAACTCCCCCATGTTTACAATTTCTCCTCTAAGGCAACATCTCCATCTGTTTGACTGCCAGATATTTTTATGCTATGTTTGATCTCTCCAATTCAAGTGCTAAAGTAGGAATTGAGTCTAAGATGCAATGTATGAGGGAGAGGGCAGGGAGTGAGTTGAGCCACTAAGTAGTAGTGATAAATATCAAGTATTGACATTTATATATCATTACCTCTATATACATGCCATTCAGCATACTCAAACCAGATGAAAATAGTACATTTTAATGTAAATCCACAAGAGGCTGACTTTGAGGTGAAGATTTGTGTGCAGTTACTGCTCTAGGTATCACAACTATGGAAAGGGAGTAAGAAGTAGATTTGGGTGGGGGGGGGATGTTTAACAAAGATGTAGTCTCCATAGACAGCACAGCAATAGAAATAATTCTAAAGATACGGTGATCCTTAGCTGTAGTGAGTTAGGGTTAGAGAACTGAACATGTATGTCCCTGTGTTGGGCACTGAGTGCATGTATGGGCTATATGACTCTAAAGGGAGTTGAACCCTAGCAGAGAAACATATTCTTCATTTTTAAAGGGGTTTTGAGAGGTTGTCCAGAATGCCCATCACAGATTTCACCAAACCAGTTGTTCTGGGAATTAAGGGTACCAAGTAAAGCCAAATTCAGAAAGCTCTGGGGGCAGAATGAAGATAGACCTTGAGGGTGGATGATATACTACTCTCTTTTGATTTTAAAAAATAGGTAGTCCTATGGTGGTACCAACATGAAACTCATGTCAAGAAAATTGAGTTTGCAAGTCAGGACCCTTATTCTGATTAGTCAGGAAAGTAGCACTTATATGCATTTCTCACACACTTCTGAGCACAGTCAGTCCACACTAATATCTTTGATAGGTTCTTGAAACTGACTTTAAGTAAACTAACATATATCGAAACTTATTTTACCATAAGCTAATTGATATCAACAAGAGCTAAGTACCCACAGCATATGTCAGGTCACAAAAATAGCACCCAACTTCTAAATAAAAACTCAAACATTTGTAATATTAGACAATAATTTGTATTCATTAATTCATTTCCAACTCATTTATTCCAGTGCAGGAGATCAAGTGTCTAGAACATGCTCAGGTCACAGTAGGACCCGTCCTGGACAGGACGCCGTTCCATGGCACAAAAAATAGGGACAATTGAGACACACAGTGGACTTCACATGCACATCTTTGGGGTGTAGTAGGAAGCCAGACTACCCAGAGAAAACCCACACATGGGGAGAACACAAAAACTCCACATGTACAGAGGCCCTGGCTCATAATCTTTCTTTTTCTTCATCAATATTATAATGAAAGGGCATTATATGAAGATCTGCTGTATCTGTTGTGGCCAGGGTGAAGTTGGCTAGTGGAAGTGCTTAGAAAAATTAAATTAGGCCTGTGGAAGTGGGCAATGCAGGGATTTTTAGTGGTTGTGCAGAGTAAGATGGGGGCATGCTCCAAAAGAATTTTCCTGCAACAAGAAAGCATGTAGGATTCAGATTCAGTAGGGATAAGACAAACATCTTTGGGGACAGGGAGGAGGCACATGTGGCCTACAATTCAGAAGGTTCAGAACTGGAAATAAAAACAGATCTATCACTTTTCAAAGTCAATAAATATTTTTTTAACCAATGAATTATATAGTTAATGATTGACATTCTTCTATGGCACATTCACTATCAGGTTTTGATCTAGAAACCTTAAGAACATAACAGACAATGCTGATAGTGACATCGTCCCTGCATTGTGGCCTGGGTAATGCAGCAGGAAGACCTTCATTCACACCATCTCATCTAACCCCTAACTCCCCATTTTATGTGCATGAAAATAGAAGTTCAGAAAATATAAACGCATTGACTAAGAAGACAAGTTATGAGTAGTAGAGCCTGAAGTGAATGCTACGATATGCTGTCTAGTATTTGTATAAACTTAGGATTTGCTCAGTATCTGGTTCTCCATAAAGATGTGTGATTTAAAACTTTCTATTTTAAATATACTGTACTTTCCAATTTTAGGAGAGATACAAACATATATTTGGCAGATTCCTGAAAGAACTGGTCCTACCTCAGAGGATTTTGAGTGCATACCTTGGTTTTACTATTCAACTGTGGATGTGATTAAGGTAAACTTTCAAACAAATCAGTTTTTCTCCTACCTCTTATTAGAAATTATAATAGAAAATTTTATTTTACATGTAATCTTAGTATTACGTAAACTTTCTATTAATAACCTAAATTGTGTTCAGTTTTCAGTCCTTCACTGGTTTGCATTTTTCATGAACAAAATAAATTACAACATTATGGTACTTAGATTTATAATATTTTCCAATATGCCACTATGAATTAGAAAATATACATAATTATATAATAATAGCCTCATTTTTGTTCATTGACCAGTTTGCATTGCAGAAAAACAAATACTTTTATCCCTGGATCCCTGGATCCTGAGGATTTGCTTGAGAACTGCCTGTTTTGGAAAATCCAAAATCCACACATGCTCAAGTCCCTTATGTGAAATGTCATAGTATTTGCATATGAGGTCATGTATTGCTTACTGACATTTCAATTAATAATGGTGTCCCCAATAGGCTATACCATATAACCAAGGTGTGTAAAAGGCTATACCATCTAAGTGTCTGTAATTACATTCTAAGATGTCCGCAGGATGACCAAAACACCTAGCAACACACTTTCAGAGTTGTCATTGAGTGGCACATGATTAACCAATACACATCCTCCCATTTAACTTAAATCATTTCTAGATTACTCATAATACCTAATATTATGCAAATAGTTCTCCTACTATATTGGTTAGGGAATAATAACAAGGACAAAAGTCTGTAAATGTTCATTACAGAGACAAACATCTTAACCTAGCTACAAAGTATATATTTTCAGGCAGAGCCCTTAAATATGTAGAGCTGACTACACAGAATTTAAAATTCTTGATAAATGAGAAATTCATACAAACATATTTCATGTATATATATTTTTTTTTAACTGTTAACTCTGAAGTTTCAGTATTCACCACCAATAACAAAAAGTTCCCTCTTTGAACTTTTAGTTATTTTGGCCCACTCTGCCTGGAACAAGAATCTACACGGACATTCATCCCCCAAACAAAATGAGTGTAAACAAACCAAGGCTCCCAGCTAAGAGTGGCTGCAAGGGCAGAGGTATCTCAGGGGAAATGACTGGAGGCCTTTAGAGTTCTCTGCCAACCAACAACTCCAGGGAATTATAATTATAACCAAAGTTATGTTTTTGAATTCAAAAACAGAGCTTCCTTCCCTGAGGAAAGTATCTGAAATCCCTTTCAGGAATTTATTGTTCTCTTTAGACTACAACTCGAAAGAATGAGATGACAATTTTTCTTCTGTCAAGGATGTAGCATGTAAAACATTGTGTGACTAACTCTCAGACTTAGAATCCTAATAATTAAAACCTCAAGATTTGTTAAGACTTGATTCCATCCATTTTACTGATGTGAGAAAATGTTCAGTTGTGGCACAGCTAGTAACCTCACTTTGCTTCCTCAGGATCTTAACAGTGGACTGGTAGGCCCCTTGATTGTGTGTCACAAAAACACCAAGGCCAGCATAGTTCACCGTGTTCTTCACTTCATGATTTTTAATGAGAATGAATCCTGGTACCTGGAAGAAAATATCAGAACCTTTTCTCCAGAACCAAGCCAAGTGGACACGAATGATGATAAGTTTGAGCTAAGCAATCAAATGCACGGTAATATCCACTAACTGATTGACCAACTGTAAACTATGGGATGTTTCACGCAAAGGGAGCAGATGAAGGATCTCATTTGTTAAGTTCAGCACAAGATAAAGAGCACTGTCATGTAGAGCTGTGGCGTAGATAGCATGTGCCAGGGATTGGAAACTTCTTCCATAAAGGGCCTGATAACAAAGAATTGACACATGTAAATCATATGATCTTTGCCATAAGCTATACTTGATTATGCCACTGTGGCACAAAAGAACCCAGAGATAGGATGTAAACATATGGAAGTGACTGTGAGGTAATAAAACTTCACTGTGGACCCTGAAATGTATATTTCATATATATATATGTATTTCACATATATACATTTCACATATATATATTTCACACATATGTATTTCATATATGTATTCATATATGTATCATATATGTATTCATATATATGTGAAATAAACTTTTCAGGTGTCAACTTTGGCTTGGTCTGCTATAGTTGAAGCTTTTGCTATATGTGAGTCCTTCTCTTCCACTGTTCTGAATATTTACTTGATGGTGGGCAGAACAACTGAGGTCTTGAAGGATTTGGGGTAGTGATAGAGCCTCTCCTGAAGCACTTCCAGGTCTAGTTCTGGTGGTTGGAAGTTTACTGGAGACCCCTGACATAGCACAAGGCCCCACAGGGCCTGGGCCGGGAACACGTCTGTTCCCAAGGCACTGTTGACTGAGCTTTGAATGGGATACACTTGCTGAGTGTAGGTATGGGCCCACAGTGAACGGTCGTACTGCGTAGCCAGGACTGTGTTTTATGTCTGTGGTGTGTATATATTGATGATTGCTATGTCTTTCTGATGTATTGTTTCCTTAATCATTAATAGTATCCATCTCTCTTTAGTTTTCTGTTTCTATCTATTTACTTGTTCAGTTTTTGTGGATTTTCTTCTCAATATCCTTGAAGGAAGTGATGACTCAAGGGTACCGTTCATTCACCATCTTCCTGAATTTTTTTATCCAATTGCCTTTTGGAGACCACAGCTTTAGAGGATTTGAGGAAAGGAGAGATGAGAGATTTGGGCCTCAGGCAAATGACCATCCTCTTCATACCAGTGACAGGTCATGAAAGACTGACTTAGGGCAGTTAATTGAAAATACATGCTCTTAATATTTTAAGCATCTTGTAGTAATTTCAAATATATTAATACATATACATACTTATATATCCACCAAAGTAAGTATCCTGAATTGTAAAATCGTGTAGTGCAATTCAATTATGTTAACACAAAATCATTGCTTTATTTCCTTAGGCAAGAAAACCTCTAGAACTAGACACCTCCATGAATGATGACTTGTTCTATTTTAACAGCTTCCTTAGACTGGCTTTTAAATCCTTACAAGATCTGAAAACATCCATGATACTTTCTATAAGATGCTTAAAAAAAAGCCACATTATTTCAAATTGTTGAGTGTTATAAACTGTTTCCTCCACCTCACCCCACAGCAATTAATGGAAGAATATTTGGAAATAATCAAGGTCTAACGGTACATGTTGGCGATGAAGTGAATTGGTATCTTATTAGCATGGGGAGTGAAAATGACTTGCATACAGTTCATTTTCATGGCCACAGCTTTGAATACACGGTAAGATCCCTGAGAATCTCTGTTAAATTAATGTGGTACAGTGTAAACAAGTTATTGGAATAGTACAGTAAGATAACAGGACTGTAAGAGAAATGACCAAGCCAGACCTGAAGTTCAATACATACTATCTATCATCTATCAGGTACAAGTAAATAATTATACAGTTAATCTCTTGTATTCTATGTACATTCAACAAATACTTGCGAGTGCATGAAGTACATTTCTTACTCTAATCTGATGCTACTAAATAAGTAATTAAGACTTCTATAATCATCTTTAGTGTCACATTTTCTTTTTGCTTTAAGGTAAAAATTTGTTTTGTAATGTTATTGAGGTAATATTGATTCACAACATTGTATGTATTTTAGGGTATAAGTTCATACCTTTACAAATATAAGTTATAGCACCATGCCTACCACCAAAGCACCAATAATCTTCCACCACAGTTCATTGAGCCGCCTCACCCTTTTGCTTCCATACCCCCACACTCCCCTTCTGATAACCTCAATTATACAATTAGATTTCTTTTTTCTTTTTTTTTCAAGATTTATTTTTTAATTATTTATTCATACAAGAACTGAGGTGTAGGCCAGAGGTGCAGGGGTGTGGTGGTGAGAGGATTCACCAGAGACAGAGTTGGGAGCAGTACACATGGATCTACTGAAATACACTGCTGAGGGGAGCAGCAGGTGAGACAGGAGAGGTCTGCTGGGCCATGTGGGTTAGTTCCCTGGCTGGGGATTGAACTCATGCCACAGTGGCTGGCAATAGTTTGATAGCCCTGAAACTTTAACCCCTGTGCCACCAGGGAGGTCCATATACAGTTAGATTTCTAAGGATTGGCTTGGTTTTGTCTTTTTTTTTTTTTTGCTTGATTTTTTATATCTACATATGAATAAAATTATTCAGTATTTTTCTTTCCCTTATAACATATTTCGCTTAGCATAATCTCCAGTTCCATCCATGTTGTTGCAAATGGCAAAATTTCATGTAGAATTTTATAACTGAGTAGCAATTCATCATTATATAACCATATCTTCTTTATCCACTCATCTGTCTTTGGGTGCTTACATTGTTTCCATTTTTTGTTATTATAAAAGGTACTGCATAGGGTACATATATCCCATTGAATTTGTATTTTTGTATTCTTCAGGTAGACACCCAGGAGAAGGATTGCTTGATCATACAGTAGATCTACTTTTATGTTTTAAAAAGTCTTCATACTACTCCCCATAAGAACTGTACCAGTCTATTGATACATTCCCAACAACTATGTATAAGGATTTCTTTTTCTCCAAACCCTTGCCAACTCACATTGTTCCTGATCTTATTGATAATAGGCCATTCTCACAGGTGTGAGGTGGTATCTCATATGGTTTTGATTTGAATTTTTCTGATGACAAGTGATAATGAGTATTTTTTCATGTGCCTGTCGGTCATCTGTGTGTCTTCTTTGGAAAATGTCAATATGGCCCTTCTGCCCATTGTATCTGTAGCTTCCTTAATGCTCAGGGCCCATCTCAGAAATAAATCAGTGTGAAGAATTTGATTAATATTAGAAGAATGCCTCCTCTGTAAGCCACTTTGATTTTGAAAGATGAAACCCTAGGGTCTGGCTGGAATGAATTAGGAAGAGTAAAGAGAGATAAACTGCTCTACCTAATAAAACAGGTGTTTGGAGGGGTAAGATAGGAGAGTACAGCTCAAGATGGGTCCAGAAATATTTGAGAGAGGAGATGTCAAGAATATCTGGAGAGGATTCTTTCTAATCCTTTAATGAACCATTTTATTCCTCCTAAATTTTTTCTATTTAAAAGACTACTTTATTATGCAGATCATAGGAGGAATATAGGGGAACCAAACGAGAGATCAGGGGAAAAAAAAGAGACAAAACAAGCAGGCAAACTATAAATTGGAGATACTCACCAGGAGAGGGGGAGGTAAAGAGATTAAAACAGGGGCGGGAAGAGCACAAGAGACTATGGTGATGGTCATAGATGACTTGGTGGTGGGAATTTTATGGAAACTACACCTCAGAAGAGAAATCAAACATTGTACAAAAATAAAATGACCAATAATATCACACACACACACACACATTTAAAAATTTAAAAATGAAATGAAATGTTTCCCTATGGACTATCATCATAATGGTCTGGGACTTGCTTCTCTGTGAAACTTCAATTCTACTCAGATAAAGGTAAAAGGGCACCTAAAATTTTCTAATTGTTATCCAGCAAAGCATATTAGAATTGGAGATTTATAGCCAATGGTAAGATGTGTAAAGGATTGTTGCTTTTTATAAGCCATTGAATGATGTTTTGTCTCCTTTTCGAGAATTCGGGACTATATCGCTCTGATGTTTATGACCTTCTTCCTGGGGCCTATCAAACTATAAAAATGTATCCAAGAGATGTTGGAACCTGGTTATTTCATTGTCATGTTAATGATCACATTGATGCTGGAATGGAAAGCACTTACACTGTAATTGAATGAAAAGGTAAGGGCTATTAAACCAATTAATTATTTAATAAATGAATGTTTATGTAAGATTATCTTGATCCCTGAACATTTACATGACATCACACACTACTCATTCATTCCAAGATGATTGCTGTGAGTTGAAGAAAAAACTCTAGTTTTATTTTCATTATCAAATTTGGGTGATAATTTCTACTCTAATAAAAGATACTCTAGAATTTCCAGATTCATATAATATATGCAAAGGATACTTGAACAAGAATTCACTGAAAGTGAAATTCAAATGACAGTTGAACCTATAAAGATACATAACATTGCTAATCATCAAATCACATAAAATTGTGCTTTAAAAATAGCAAGATAATTTTTTGAGTGAGGAAGTTATCAAGTTATCAAAAAAATAACTTTTTGAAGAGTATGAATAACAATGTGGTAAGATAGGTACTTGCTTATACTTTGGTGGAAGTATAAACTGATTCTGGAGTTCTTATAGAAATTAAATAATACTTATATTTTAGCACCCAAATTCTACCTGATAGTTGTTTTAGAAAATAATGATTCATAATAATGATTTACAAGATCAACAGTGCCTGACAATATTTATCACCATATAATTTTATGGTAGTGGAAAACTGAAAAAAATCAAATTATCTACTACAAGTTTTGCTACAATTATCTAAGTATTATCCAACTTTAAATATAATACCTTAAAATTTTAATGAGAAATGGTTATATAATAATAATATTGAGTGGTAAAAATAAGTCTACAGTTTGACCATTGAACAAGAAGTGTTGAAATGTGGGGATCCACCTTTATAGGGATTTTCTTATAAACAACCAAGGATATAATATAGAACTGTAAATAATATGGAACTGTAAAATTTTTTTGCCTTATACTTTTCTTAATAAAATTTTCTATTCTCTCTTATTTTTTATAAGAATACAACATCCTCTCTGAATATAAAGACTGCATTTCTTACAAAATTAAACATGTATTAGTCTACATATAATTTTACCTACAACACCCTATTGATATGAATGATAATCTATTTTATAGCTAATACAATTATAAGGATTATTACTTTTAGTACACTGGTCAACAGTGAGATCATTACTGACTTAAAAAGGCCCTAATCAGTAGTATTTTGGTGTGCTGAACATGAATATAACCTGAAAATTTTTTATTAGCTCTCATTTTGAAGATATTTCATATAATTCATTTTATGTTTCACCATGTCAATTTATCCAGTAGGGCTGCAACAACATCCTAAATCAGCCTAGAATGATGTAATATTGCATCACATTGCATAATACCATCATGTACACATCATCCAGAGTTGATTGCATCATCAAGACTCCAACAATGGAATCTTCTAGAAGAAGATGTCACAATTACTTTCTATCGAAAGCGCCACCAGCTGTTGGAGCCTTTCTTCAGAAAGGAAAGTACTCGGTATTCTGTTCCAATATTGAGGGCCTCATGAATGCCTTAGAAATCACTCATGACCCACAAGAATGGAGACTATTTCTAGACTCTTCAAAACTGAGTCTTAAGGCTGTGCTTTTGCACAATGGAAACCCTCTTCCATCTATTCTATTCCTGAACACCTGTACAAGAGACAAGCGAAGAAATCTAAGAAGTAGTCTATGACTTGATTTTTTACAGGTATTAACCATAGGCCTATTACTATTGGCCTATTACTATTGGCATGCATTTTGTGATGTAAACACCAATTTACTGCTGATTACAAAAAAACTAGAGCCAAAATTAGAATTTGACTGTCATATTTGTGTTGAGCACATACAAATTGATAGGAAATGACTAGTTTTATTTCAGTAACATGACTTTTGCAAAAAATTGTTGACCAGTGTTATTATAACTGATAGTTGTTCATTTTCATTACTAAATGAAATTCATTCTGTCCATGAAATAAATCTCCCGTTGATAATATGTTTCTTTGAGAAATTATTGATAGATTTTGTATTACAAATAATATAAAGTCGGGGCCTCCCTGGTGGCACAGCAGTTAAGCGCTGCGCTGTGGAGCTGTTGGCAGCGGCGACGCAAGTTTGACACCCGGCCAGGAGATTCCCACATGGCGCAGCAGACCTCTCCTACCTCGCCTGCTGCTCCCCTCAGCAGTGTATTTCCGTCTATCTGCCTGTTCTGCTCCCCACTTTGTCTCTCGTGAAACCTCTCACCACCCCCACGCCTCTGGTCTATACCCCAGCTTGTATGTATAAATAAATAAATCTTTAAAATAAAGTAATATAAAGTCAAACTTGTTTGGGTCCACATACTTCTGTCCACTTGGAAGAGTGATATCATGCTGCTATCCAATCAATCAGTAAGCTTTTTTTTTTTTGCAAAAATAATGGTTATTTAAAGGTGCCGTTAAGACTTATATAGAACTTGTATTTTTACTTTAAGATATATAAATTCAGTTTAACATTCAATTTAGAACTTTATGAAATTTTCTTTTCTGCAGCATAAATATCACCCTATTATGAATGTTTGCAAGCCCATGGATAGAACTAACACAAGAAGAAAAACTCCAAGGATGAAGGAGCCTGGAAGAGGCTTGCTAAAGACTAATGGTTTCACTTATAACAGGACTATAAGGAAACCAAATAGGAGAGAGACAATCAGCGGGTGGGGGGTGGGGGGAGAGGCAGAGGGAAGGAAGGAAAAGCACACAAAATGGAATAGAAAAGAACACAAGGGACCATGGAGATGGATCACGGGTGAATTGGTGGTGGGCTACCCAAGGGGAATACAAAATGTAAAAGACATAAATAACAATAAAAATATATATTAAAAAAAAAGACTATGTACTAGGAAGAGTAGCTTGACTATATACTACGAAGTTAAATTTGTGCTACGTACTTGGAAGACTAGCTTGAAATAAAGGTTTCTTGGTAAATTTTGTGTGTGAGATGTTTCCTTTTTCCATAAACTATGTCACTAGAATAGTCTATAAGAGTGGAATAATACTTTTAACAAATGACGGTGGGGCTAGGTAAAGGGTCAAAGAGAAGGTACAAACTGAAGTCTAACTAATACACAATCCAAAACTTTATCTTAAACTGTAACATTTGCAAGTATTTTAAAAATGAAATGCACATAGCATGGGTGGCATTTGAATCATTATTTAAAGTACAAATACATACACTATAATGTGCCTTAGTCTTGAAAGACTACAGGTTTCAAAATGGGTAAATGCCAATTTTCAAGAACCCAAATAAAGAATGCTATGATCTCATATCTAACAGAGTGTATTCTCCCTAACATGGTGTAGAAGCAAGAAGGAATGAAATTGGGATTGGCATGGAAGGAAAATGTTCCCAGAAAGTCACAAATTGAAGTTCTATGGAACTTGTGAATAAGTCATTCTTTAATTTTTTATAAAAATAATTCTAGTGTTGCAGTGCACTTTCATAGCTAGTAAATTGTACGTTTTGATTTCTACATCATTCAAGGAAGTAAAAGAATAAGCATGAAGTAATAATTGAAATTCTTATACCATTAAAAAATAACTCTTTTCTCATAATACTGCAGACATCAACACCATCAAGGATTTTTCTAGATTAGAGTTTTGACTTTCTTCCCCAGCCTGTGACTCCTCTACATGCTCAGAAATGATGCACAGGACCTTGACCAGCTCAAGGGCAGCCAAAGGAGATGAAGCAATTAAGAAGCACCTGTGTGACTACTGTACCCTAAACAGTCGTAAGCTGATCAATAGAGGATAAGAGGATCAAACATGATCAGCTGTGTTAGGTTAACTAAGTGGACTCATCCAATTTCAGTTCATGACCACATCATAGGAAAAGTCCAGAGTTACACAAGTTCCTGTAAAAATGAAAGCACCATGGAGGTGAGAGAATGACTTGTTATTTTATACTTTACAGTCTCCATCTATCACAAAGAGCACAGTTCTTTGTGATTTCTTTCTTACTGCGTTGTCATGGGGTAGAGATTAAGAGTTATCAACAGTTCTTGTGCATCAACAGAAACAGAATAAAGGGCATAAACAGGGATAGTATAAAGTAAAATAAAAGGCTACTTCCTCAATGTTAGCCAGTATCGACCCACAAATCTCAATTGCTAAATACATTTAAGACACAAAACAGTCCAGAAATCTCTCAGAAAACAAGAAAAATTGTGGGAAATGATGAAAATGTGTGCTGTATAACAACTCAGGTTATTAAACAGTTAAGTAGGCATATAGTAACTCTTTACTACAAAAGTACACCCTGTGGTTCTATGGTAGAAGACATTTGTAGGGGAAATGACAGAGGCATCTGTTTTTTTCCACCCTACCACCATTAGATTTAATGATAGACACATGTGGTCCTGCACGTGTGCCTCATGGCAATGCCTGGCGTGTGGCATGTGGCATGCATGTGCGTGAGTGGGCACATCTGGGCCTGGAGAAACAGCATATAAGGGCGGCGTGACAGAGGCAGGAGAAGAGGAAAAAGAAGTAGCAACAGCAGCATAGAGCCCAGAGAAAGTGAAGATTTTCAGGGGGCTAGGAGGCCTGCCAGCCTCCTTCCCACCCCTCTACCCCCTGCCCCACTGCCCAGCCTGCCTGCCCTGTACTTCGTTGCCTCACTACAAAAGATAATTAAAAGCCTGCAATGCCACCAAGGCTCCAGGACTCCTTCCCTTTAGACCCGTCTGCCCGGCGCCATTGAGAACCTGTGCCTCCTGATTCTTCTCGCCACTACAATAGGCAATTTAGTTTAGTCTGTAGTTTGTTTTTCTTCTTCCCCTTAATATTTTCTAAGTTGCAGAGCCTCTCCTGGTCTCTCCGCACTCCAGTCTAAACTGTTTTTATTCATTTCCTGAGTGCAGAAATTTGCTATTGAAACTTTATTCAAGGTTCACTTTTAAGTATCAGCCTTGGAGGAGGTTTGCATCGATTCTGTTGATGGATGACGCTTATTAACCCCAAGTGGTCTCTCCTTATCTAGTCTTATCCTAAATCACAGAGTATTGTCCCTACTTCCTGCCACACGGTCTTTTAATGAGAAGGGTAATTATCCATAAAAACAGGACAGAAATGGATTTCATGCCTATAAAGAAAATGGAGTCACTCAGGCTCTTTTTCACCTCCCACTAGCCTCTATGGCTGACAGCAGTGGCTTGTTTTTCTCCTGGGTTTCATTGAATTAACATGTGATAATGAGTTAATGCAAAAAGCACTTGGGAGTGTGAGCATGGGCAAGCACACCTACCCAGGCCAAGCAGTCAGAGAGCATGGGATATGTGCATATGTAAATACAGACACTTGGGTCAAAGAGAGATTGAGAGAGGAGAAATTGATAAGGATATTGAGCAAGAGATTGAGAAAGACTGAGAGAGAAGAGAAGCCAGAGAGAAAGCACAGAGATCACAGGAGCTGCAAGTCTTGGTTCTTGTCTGCCTCTCAGATCCCCCCCTGCCTTCCTACCTGACTGCCTCCCTACCTGCTGGTCATCTGTCTGAATATCTGGTCCCCTCCTTCAGCATTAAAAATCTGTCAAATCTATCAAGGGCACCAAGACTCTTTTCCAAATCAACAATGAACCTGCCCAGCCTGGGATGGTGGCACAAAAGTGGCATAGTCAGCAGGATTTGACAGAGACAGAGGACATGCCAAGTGATGTAAAAATTTGATGCAGATGGGCATGGGGCCCTCTGAAGACCTCGGGAGGGACTGAAGGGCAGTAGGCCACGAGTGTGTAGTACTTAGTGGTGAGACTCATCTCTGTGGGCACCTTCCTGTGAATGGCCGCAGGTAGACATGGATCCCCAGTGCAAGTGAAAAGGACTCAGCAAACAGTAGGGGAAACGTTGGACAGACTTGGTGTCTGCTTGGAGCCAGGGGCTGGAGGATGAGTGTTCCCTAACAGCTCTGCAAATAGAGTCAAAGGCAATACTGGGTGCACTATGGAAGCACAGGTGGTGGCTGAAGTCCAGGAGTTGTGGGAAGAGCTAAAGACACTGTGGGAGCACAGGAGGTGACCAAGGTTCAGGAGCTGCAGGACAAGTTGACACTGCAGGAACACCTGAGGCCTTGTGTGGAGGAGGAGATGGCCCAGGAGGACAAGCCTCTACCCCAAGGCAGCAGACTCATCGGGGAAAGGAGGACCACTACCCGTCATTTGGAGCTCACCCAGTGGCAAAACAAAGATAAAACTGAGACTTGTACAAACAATTCCACTGAAAGACAGGGGAACTTGATAGATTGGCTATCTATGGGACCTGAGGGTGGATGGGGTCATTTGCATACCCCAGGAGATGAAAGTCCAGGGGTGCCCAGTGAGCTTCAGTGGCCTAAAGCAGCCTTGTGTGCTGCCTGACATACCCAAGGTCACAGCGGATGGCTCTTTTAGGGTAACGAGAAAATTATCAGGTTTTTCTGCCCTCCCCTCAATGATGGACCTCTGCAGGCCTACACACATGCCTGATGGCGGGCACCTGAAGAAGGGTGTGGGTGTGCATAAGTGGATGCACCGAGCCAGGACTGAGGTATAAAGCAAAAGCAGCAGCGAATAGAGCGTGGAGCAGAGGACCATGTGGGGTGCAGCAGAGAGACCATGAGGCACCGCCAGAGAGCCCAAAAGAGTGAAGATTTGCCAGGGGCTGGGAGGCCTGCCAGCCTCCAGGCCCCCCTGCCCCCAGCCTGCCCTGTACCTGGTTGCCTCTCCACAAGAAACCAATAAAAGCCTAAAACCACCGCCGGCTCCAGAATTTCTCCCTCTCTTTAGACCCGTCTGTGCAGCTCTATGGAGAACCTGTGCTCTATGAGTCTTCTTGCCCGTACAGCTGTGCTCAACCAGCCCGGGAGATGCGGTGGACAAAGCCCGGATGGCAATGGCCCCTGCGGACAGGCTAGAGTGGGGGCAGGGGCAGGCTTGAGGACATCCCAAGACTGGTTGAGGGAGAAAGCACTTGTCAGGGCCACTGCAGCCATGCAGAGGATGTATCCAAAGGCCAACTTAGATAAGTCCAAAAGTTGGTGCCAAGGTCAGGAAGTCCTGTGTAATTGTTAAGCAACTGAAAAGGATGCCAAAGAAGGCAAGCAAGTCTCTTAAAGTAACATGTGTCCAAATGTGGGTGGATCTACTGAGAGCAGGTGTAGATTGTGCCAAACTAGATGCATGTCCCAATGCATACTTGCTAGAGTTACGGAGAAGACTGTGAGAGAACCAGCAGTTAACTCCATTGTTAGGGGCTGCTGTAGAAGGGTTTTGGCCTTAGTAGAAGGGACCGGAGGCCACATATGGTGCTTGCTATTCACGGGTCCCCAACCCACCTGCAAAGGGTTGGCCTGCTTGTTCGGGGGTCTGCTTGTTATATTGACAGCTATGGAGGCCGGAGTTCCAGAGTGTCAGCAGTGAGACTACTCCTGGGGACTGGGTGATTACACCCAAAGGAATGTGAAATGTATGTTTTGTCAAAACCAGAGTACATCCTGGGGGTGGATGTACTGCATAGCTTGTGTCTGCAGCCCACAGTGAGAGCGGGAACCAGAAGCCACATGTGGAGTTTGCTACCCACAGCTCCTCAACCCATGTGCAAAGGATTCAACCTTAAGTTTTAGTTGCATGTTACAGTTTGTATTGCTTTTCTGTGTTCCAGATGTGTAAGATAAGGAAAATGGAGTCACTCAGTCTCTTTTTTGCCTCCCCACTGCTAGTCTATACAGCTGCCACCTGCATCTTGTTTTCCTCCTAGGTTTGTTGCCTACATGTGATAATATGTTAATGCAAAAAGCTCTTGGGAGCACAAGCACAGGGCATGCACATCTACTGGGCTGAGAAACCAGGCAGCCTACATAAATGTGGAACACCTGGGCCAAAGTGGCAGCTTGAACGAGGAGAAACTGATAAGGAAAGATTGAGAGAGACTGAGAGAAGAGAAGCCAGAAAGAGAGCATGGAGATCCTGGGGGCCAGGAGGCATGGTTACTGCCTGCCTCCTAGACCCCCTGCCTGCCTTCCTGCCTTTTTCAGCTTTAATCAGATTTACTGAGGCCTCCAAGACTCTTTCCCGTTTGCCTGATTCAATAATGAACTTGCCTGACCTGGGATGGTTACACAATACCCTTCCTGCATTACACCATAAATGTTCACAGGTGGGAATTTTACCTTTTAACCATTTCAATTATCATGAGAGGTAATATAAGTCTATATTCTGGAGCCCTCAATAACTGAGCAGTTTTGTAGGGTAAATTTTGCTGGAAGAAGTGACTTCAGGAATTGTGCTCTGATTATAATCTTTCCCTCCCTAGGGCAGAGTTGGAGTATTGAATAGAAAATGAGAAAAAGAAGGAAATGCTGGGAAAGTTGCTTAACTCACAGTGAGTTTGTGCCCATCAGATCAAAGGTGTCCACTGAAGAAGAATATCTAGAAGATGCATCATCTTGTGTGGATCATTTGGAAAAAGGAATCCCACTAAGCGCTCATTTTTAAAAAGAAGCAGCATCTTATAAGGCACAGGGCTTGATCCATGGAGTCTGGGCAAGAGTTTAGCCCCATTTGGGTCCCCTCAGTGGAAATGAGGGCACAGTTGTCTAAGGTGGTTCTAGAAGGAAGTTCGGAACACCCCAAGCTCTGCGACTCAATTTTTTCTATAAGGACAATTAGTTAAGATTATTGGCAGCTGGTGAGAGCTGCTTCTCCTCTGTGTGCCTTAACATGGATCATTTTAATTACTCTGGACAATAGCCCTCTGAGACTGAGATTTTACAGATGAAGAAACTGAGGCTGGAGATAAATGCCTTGTCTGAGATCACATGGTACCACCAGATTTTGATTTTCACCCTGCTATTTTCCCCAGCATCATTATCATCCTTTCCAGGTTTATTTTTCTCCATAAGACACTGTCAGTTCTCTGTGTTTCACTCTTCTTGTGCTTGTTGTCAGTCTCTCCCAAGTAGTTGCTGAGGGTAGGATTCTTGTCTGCTTTATTCACTGTGGCCTCCTTGCTGCTTAGAACAGTACAAGCACACAGGGCACTCTCGCAAGTAATGCCCATTAAGTGAACGAATTGCTCAAACATCAGGATGCTTTGTCCTAGACCAAACTATTTGTATAAACAACTTTTGACATAACTCTGAGATATTCTAGAAAAAAACCTTATCTTAGCATAAAATGTGCACCATTATGATCAGGATTTTCTTCAAGTTAAAAAAGATAGGTCATGACTAAAGACAATGTTTAAATAAAAAATCTTTTACCCTGTAATTCTTGTCCACGTCAAAGAGAGAAATCCCAGGTTAATAAGCATAGGGCGCTCTCTATTTACTAAAACCAACCTTTGAAGTCAGGTTTATGGATGACTTGGAGGATTAAAAGCAAAATTACCAATTCCTGTTACGCCCTACTGGTTATTTACAGATAGTGTTACAGAATAAACTGGTAAACTTTCTATGTAAAAAGTGTTCAGTGCTTACAAAAGATAAGTCCTTTAAAATAAAGTTATTTGTGAGTAATTAAATTTGTCATAGTTTGTCTTAAACTTGCAGTGACACATAGAAAGATTTTGAAAATAAAGTGCCACATATTTTGATTCATTTTGCAAAACTTTCATACTGATTTGTTAAAAATTTATTGTGGATAGGCACTGTCCCTAGCAGGCTCAAAGGGAATATTTAGAGATGATCCTTGCCCTCCCAGAATTTACACAATGAATGGAAGAAAGTACAGAGTTATGCAGACTCCAGGGCCTCCAATGACAACCGCTGACGTTTTATTTGTAATCGGAGAAGCCTGGCAACAGAAAACTTTTTTTTTCTGGATTTACGAGAACCAAACTGAAATGGAAAATGTTATTTGCTTTACCAAAACAGTTTGTTCTTGTGCAACATTAAATTGTGTCAATCAAGCAAATAAAGGAAGAAAGCCTTATTTATAAAATTGCCTGCTTCTGATTTCATTTCAATGCTTCTCAGGCTCTGAGAAGATAAAAAAATGAAGATTTTGTTGCTTAGCACTTTTCTGCTTTTATATAATAGTTCAGCCTGGGCAAAAGATAAGCATTATTACATTGGAATTATTGAAAAAGTGTGGAACTATACTTCTGGCAGTGGGGAAAAGAAACTTATTTCAGTTGACACGTAAGTCCCTATTTTCACTATTTTTCATTTTTATAGATTTATAAACTGTTGGTTTAAAAATAAAGCCAATAAGATGAAATATTTCTTTAATTTGTTATATACACAAACTGGAAGATCCGGACTTGAAACCCAAGACATTTAATCAACATCCTCTAAATTATTGGGTAGTTTGTTGTTGTTGTTTTTTAAGTGGTTATCCTGCTGCCTTTTGCTTGACCATGATAACTGTGTAGATTTCTTATCCTCTCCGGAGTTACTGCCTCTCCCACCAAAGCTCAGTCTTTTTGTCTGTTTACAGAAATCCTTTAATTTAAAGAATGTGTGAAATGTGCAAAAACTATAACATTTCCTGACTTTTTAGTCCTAAGGATAAAATATTTTTTAATCTTTCAAAACATCATTTTTTAAACCAATTACAATTTTAACAAATATGGCTTTGCCTAATACTTGTTGGATAACTCTGAACAGGATTCTTGCAACTACAGCAGCTTAATCTCTAAAATGGAGATATAGGAATATCAGTAGGATTGTTTGAAGAGCAGTCATATGAAGCTTTTAGTACACTGCATGGCACATCATATATGAACAAAAATGCCAGATATCTATTGATCTCTCTATTATCTGTCTTTTATAATCCAGCTATTATATCTCCATGCAACACAAATGTGTTCATGTTTCAGTTGAACGTGCCCTCATTTCAAGCAATATTCACCGTATAGACAAAAAAGAATGTAGTTTTCCTTGAGGTATGTTATAATGGAAGTTTATCTATATTGAGGTCATCATTTTAATTGATGTTAAGTGAATATTTGCCACCAAATTGATTTTGTCACTTAAAACCAATTTTTCATACATTTAAAATGTATTTTGACGGTGCTAAAGCACAAATGAGCCCAATGACCATTTGCTGTTTAGATTGTAGCTTTAAAAAAACAGTTGAGGGCCTCCCTGGTGGCGCAGCAGTTAAGCACCGCGCTGTGGAGCTGTCGGCAGCGCGCGATGCAAGTTCGGCCGGGGAGAATCCCACATGGTGCGGCAGACCTCTCCTGCCTAGCCCGCTGCTCCCCTCAGCAGTGGATTTCTGATCTGCCTGTTCTGCTCCCCACTCTGTCTCTGGTGAACCCTCTCACCACCCCATGCCTCTGGCCTGTACCCCAGCTTGTATGTATAAATAAATAAATCTTTTAAAAAAATAAAATCAGCTTTATTGGGCATAAACTAAGTGAAAGATATTACCCCAAGCATTTTTTAATAAAGAAGTCTTTAATTCTAGCTAGAAGAGAATAGAAGAGAGAAGAAGTTTGTTAAGAAGTTGGGGTCTTGGGGTACTGGGAAGAGATTTCCTTTGTTTTTAAGTACACTTGTGTCCTGTCTGTGCTGGGAGGTATACAACATTGATGAGAATCCCTGTGATTTCAACAGCCAGGAGCCAAGCAAATGCTAGAAGACCTGCTCACTTGACCTGTCATTTTTTTTAAAGATTGATTTATTTATGCATACAAGAGCAGGGTGTAGGCCAGAGGTGGGGGGTGGTGAGAGGATTCACCAGAGACACAGTGAGGAGCAGAACAGGCAGATCTACTAAAATACACAGCTGAGGGGAGCAGCGGTCAAGACAGGAGAGTTCTGCTGCACTGTGTGGGACGCTCCCTGTCCGGGGATTTAATTTCTGCTGCAATGGCTGCTGATAGCTTCATGCCCTTTGCACCACCAGGGAGGTCCATTTTTTTTTTTTCACATCTGAACACAGTGAATATTGACAAGAACTTCAGCAACTTTTGCCAATACTATGCTAAACTTTTTGCTCCCTTTGTTTGTCTTAGATTTTCTTAGTCTGTTTACCCTTTATAACAAAATAACATGGACTGGGTAGCTTATCCACAACGAAAATTTATTCCTCCCACCTGGAGGCTGGGAATTCCAAGATCAAGGCACCAGCATTATCATGTTCCAGAGGGAGCGCTCTCTGCTTGCCCTCATGTGGTGGAAGGAGCTAAGATTCCTCTGGAGCCCCTGTCGTCCCATTCACACGGGCTCCATTCTCATGACCTGAGTGCCTCCTAAAGGCAGCCATGTGGACTTTTACTAGAAAAATAGTTTACTTCTCTTATATTAATACCAATAAAATTTATTTCTAATGGAGTACAATGGAAAGTAACTTCTTTGTTCTTAGTCTTATTTAAGTCAGTGCCTTATCTGTCACTTCAACAAATGGACAGATCCTATAAAAATATAATTCCAGTATCTGTTATTTATATTTAAACAATAAAAGACATATACGTAAAAACAACTAGTAAGCATAAGAGTCTGTTATGGGCCCATAGCAGGCATTAATTAATATTTCTTGAGCTTATTGACTATATAATAACAATAAATGATAATACTCCAGTTATCTTCATAATAGTTTTTTGCTTGGTGACATAGGAAGCTAGAAGTAAGTGAAAATTCTTTTTTTTTTTTTAAAGATTTATTTTTTATTTATACATACAAGCTGGGGTACAGGCCAGAGGCATGGGGCGGCGAGAGGGTTCACCAGAGACAGAGCGGGTAGCAGAACAGGCAGATCAGAAATACACTGCTGAGGGGAGCAGCGGGCAAGGCAGGAGAGGTCTGCCGCGCCATGTGGGATTCTCCCTGGCTGGGCATCGAACTCGCGTCGCTGCTGCCAACAGCTCCACAGCGCAGCGCTTAACCTCTGCGCCACCAGGGAGGCCCGGAAGTGAAAATTCTTTAAGCAAAAAGAACAGTTATCACAAATCTCTTTTACTCTCACTTTGTAAGCTCTCATTCAAGTTTGACTCTAGTTTAACATGAAGTTCTTACAATCTTTACTTCGTTTTCCAGCCTATTTTAGACTTAAGAAATAAATCAGAAATGGTATGGTAAAATGTCATTACAAGTCAAAACAATAATCAAGAAGAAATCATAACTCAAATTCTAAAGAAATATAGACCAAACAAACAATATCCACCCTACATATAATCATAAGTATTTTAAATGTGATAATGAATGATCAGGATACTGTAAGTATTCAATAAATGTTATAATTTATTATTATTATCAAAAAAAGTTGAACATTTTCACATTATCTCCTGTTTAAGAAAGTAGGGAAGCAAACAAAACATTTTTAAAGAAAACACTTAAAAATAATTTTTAAAAATTTTAATGATTTTTAAGTAAATACAATTATTAGGTAAAATCACTTCAAAGAGTCACTTATAATGATTCATACTTGCAACTGACAGATAAAATGTGGCAAGTCCAGCTAGTGTGGCACAAACATTTCACACCTTTCAAGCGCTATAATTTATTATCACAGTTTCTGTTTTCCCTGAGAATTTAGACAACCAGATAGTGTTTTCATGCAGTGCTAGCATAGCCAGGCTACCATCAGAACTGTGATCCCCTTATTTGTACTATGTAGACCCAGGATGAATCTTTGCCTACCAGTTAATATTTTATTGTTTTCCCTGTGATTCCTATATATAGTAGACATAATTTTTTTCAATGATTCCCCAAAAATGTCCTACCTGAAATCATCAGAACCCATGAATATGATGCAATATCACTCCTGTGATTTATTTTATACTCAGTTGCACTGTTAACTTTAAAATAGGTTGATTATCTGGGCAGACCTAATTTAAAGCAGAGAATTCCCTGGTGAAAAAGAGAAAATGAGATATTCAAGAGAGTTGAAAGAGATTCAACAAGCTGTTGCTGACTTGAAGACAGAAGGGACTACTGTGGAAGGAATATGAGACAGGAGGGACCCTTGACTGACAGCAAAAAAAGCAGGATGTCAATATATTTAGTTACAATGAGTAAATTCTGCCAATGGCCTGAATGAGCTTGGTGATGGATTTCTTCAGACCTTCCAGACACTTATTGAGCCCAGCTTTGATTTCAGCCTGTGACAAGCTGAGCAGGAAACCAGCCATACTGTGCCAGATTCTGACTGACAGAACTATGAAATAATAAATGGAAGCTGTTTTAAGCTTCTATGTGATAATTCTGTATGCAGCAATAGAAAACTAATATACTATGTCTCAATTAATGGAGCTAAGAATACGGAAACTTTT
Organism: Scalopus aquaticus; assembly: GCA_004024925.1. Classification (NCBI taxonomy): domain Eukaryota; kingdom Metazoa; phylum Chordata; class Mammalia; order Eulipotyphla; family Talpidae; genus Scalopus; species Scalopus aquaticus. The sequence goes on from PVIJ01010370.1 coordinate 28,958, forward strand.
CACAAAATAATCACACTTTAGTAACCATGTCCAAACCTAAAACAAGATCATTTGAATGTTCTGAATTCTTGGAAGGGAGTAGCATTATTATCTAAAGCAATATAAAAAGTTTTAATCTCCTACCATCCAAAATTCACTTCTGGGTCTGAATCTAACAGAAATGTTAGCAGTTGACTACAAAATTATAGGAATTGTTCTGAATTCTTGGAAGGGAGTAGCATTATTATCTAAAGCAATATAAAAAGTTTTAATCTCCTACAATCCAAAATTCACTTCTGGGTCTGAATCTAACAGAAATGTTAGTAGTTGACTACAAAATTATAGGAATTGTGGGAGCAGTATAGGTGAAAAAGAGATTGTGATTATTGAGGGGGAGGTGTATCTACTATAATGAGCACAAAAGATCGTGTTATAATAGGCAACAGGAAGAAAATGGCAATTAATATGAATTATTTTTTGGTTCGAGGAACAAATACAATAAATCATTTGAATGAATGTGAGAATGGCAAACTTCCTTCAAGCTTCCAGGAACTGACCCTTGTTCCCAAGCTACACTCTTAAAGTTGAATAGACATCCCCTAATGATCCTTTGATGTTCCTTTAGAGACAGATCATAAACAAATAGATCTCCCAAATTAGCACATAATGTGAAATGCTTCCCAATTTAGTTAAGACAATTTTGTTTCATGTACAAAAAAAGATAAGAAAAAAAACCCATTTTGCATATTGGTATGTATATAAAAGGAATCCCCAAAGTTAAAAACCCTGAAAATACTCTAAATTCAGATCGATTTTTTTATTAATTATTTTAAAAGTAATTAATACTCCTCCTATTTCAGGTGATTCAGGAGAATTTCAGTGCAACAAAAACATTTAATAAAGCTCACTGTAGTTTTTGAAATGGAATGTGACATATTCCTAAAGTCTTCATATCACCTTTTGAAAAGATACATAGCCTTAAGAATTTGACTATTTTCTTTTCAATTTATTTATTTTTAATATATACTTTTATTTATATCTTTTACATTATTTTGCATTTCCCATAGAATTCCCACCACCAATTCACCCATGAGTCATCACCATTGTCCCTTGTGCTCTCCCCTTTTTTAAAAAATTTATATCCTTTACATAATTGTGTATCCCCGTAGGTTTCACACCACCAATTCACCCGTGAACCATCACCACAGTCCCTTGTGCTCCTTTCTCCTCTATTTTGGTCTCTCTTCTTCCCCCTCCCCTGTAGAATGTCTCCTATTTGTGGTTGCCTGCTAGTTTTTGCTTTTGTTATGTTTTCTGTGCTATTTTCTCCTTCTGATTTCTCATTTGGCTCTCTTATAGTCCTCCTAGAAGTGATACTATTTGATATTTTTCTTTTTCCTTCTGGCTTGTTTCACTGAGCATGATCCTTTCTAGCTCCGTCCATGTTGCTGAGAATTGTGTTCGTTTGTCATTTTTGATTGCTGAATAGTCCTCCATTGTATACATGTACCACATTTTCTTGATCCAGTCATCAATTTGGGGGCATTTGTGTTGTTTCCATGTTTTAGCTATTTTAAATAGTACTGCAATAAACATAGGTGTGCATGTAACCTTTTGGATTAATGTTTTTGTGTCCTTTGAATATATTCCTAGGAGTGGAATTGCTGGGTCATATGGAAGCTCCATTTTTAGTTGTTTGAGAAACTGCCATACAGCTTTCCATAGAGGTTGGACCAGTTTGCAGTCCCACAAGCAGTGTAGGAGAGTCCTTTTTCTCCACATTCTCGCCAACATTTGTTGTTCCCTGTTTTTTAATACATGACATTCTTGCTGGTGTAAGGTGGTATCTCATTGTTGTTTTGATTTGAATTTCCCTGATTATGAGGGATGTTGAACATTTTTTCATATGCCTGTTTGCCATTTGCACTTCTTTTTTGGAGAAGTATCTTTTAAGTTCTTCTGCCCACTTTTTGACTGGATTTTTTGCTTTGTTTTTGTTGAGTTGTGTGAGTTCTTTGTAGATTTTGTGATCAGACCCTTGTCTGTTGTATGAAGTGCAAATATTTTCTCCAAGTCAGTGGGCTGTCTATTTGTATTGGTGAAAATCTCTTTTGCTGTACAGAAGTTTTTTAGTTTGATGTAATCCCAGCTATTTATCTTTTCCTTCACTATCTTTGCTTTGGGAGATGTGTCTTCAAACATGTTACTAACATGTATGTCATGTAGTGTTTTGCCTATGTTTCCTTCTATATATTTTATGGTTTTTAAGTCTCTTATCCATTTTGAATCGGTTTTTGTGCATGGTGTGAGGTGATAGTCTAGTTTCATTTTTCTGCAGGTAGTTGTCCAGTTTTCCCAGCACCATTTGTTGAACAAACTGTCCTTGTTCCATTGCATGTTCTTTGCACCTTTATCAAAGATTAGCTATCCATATATACGTGGTTTAATTTCTGGGTTTTCGTTCGATTCCATTGGTTTGTGTGTCTATTTTTGTTCCAGTACCATGAAGTTTTAATTGTTATGGCTTCGTAGTATAGTTTGAAGTCTGGGAGGGTGATACCTCCATTCTCCTTCTTTTTGTTGAGGAAGCATAAAAACCATATGATCATACCAATAGATGCTGAAAAAGCATTCAACTAAGTTAAACATCCATTTATGATGAAAGTCCTCAAAATTCTAGGGATAGAAGGAACATTCCTCAACATAATAAGGGCCATATATGACAAATCCACAGCCAATATCATTCTCAATGGTAAAAAACTGAAAGCCTTTCCCTTGAAAACTGGAACAGGACAAGGTTGTTCACTGTCACCACTGCTTTTCAATATAATACTGGAAGTCCTAGCCAGAGCAATAAGACAGGAGAAAAACATGCAAGGAATACAAACAGGGAAAGAAGAAGTAAAGCTATCAATATTTGCAGAAGATATGATAATATACATATAGAACCCGAAAAACTCCTTGACAACTATTTTTAAAATTTGGTCTTATGTAAAGTGTGAATCCACACAGCATGGTAGAGCACAGGTTAGAATCTTTATCCAAATATCATCAGGATCAATCTCCTAACAATAGAAATGCTTCCAGACACCTAAAGAAATTTTACCCTGGGGCTTAGTTGGCCTGTGTGAGACTGAGTAGCTGAGGTTCTGCTGGGACCAGAACACAATGCTATCCTTAGACCATAAACGTTGCAACTGCAGCTCTGTACTTGACTGGCACTGAATTCTTGTTGACCTCCCCTCAGCTTTTAATCTTGTGGTCTTTAGTTCCCTCAGAATTTTGCTGTTGTTACATCTTCTTACACCTGTGTATACTAAAAGCTATAGTTTGGGAAGAAGAATTCATACCCATGTGTCCTGCTGTTTTTCCATACATTTTGATGTCCTTGAAGTCGCTCTGAGGTTTCCTGAACTTTTTTTTCTTTTTTTTGTTCTAGCAAAGTGAAAAATGCAGCAGTTAGGAAATGAAAATAAATGGGAGAAGGAAAGGCATAAGTAAGGAGTTAATATCCCACATTGGGTATAAAAGCTGTCACTTCTTTATATTTTACTCTCAGCTCAGCCCTCCTTCCATCAGGATAGGGGAAGGACACCCATCACTTTTATTTTTCAGTAAATAATTTTAAGATTTTTTTTTACAAGCTGGGGTACAGGTCAGAGGCGTGGGGCGGCGAGAGGGCTCACCAGAGACAGAGTGGGGAGCAGAACAGGCAGATCAGAAATACACTGCTGAGGGGAGCAGCGGGCAAGGCAGGGGAGGTCTACCGCGCCATGTGGGAATCTCCCCAACCGGGAGTCAAACTCGCGTTGCCGCTGCCAACAGCTCCAAAGCGCAGCGCTCAACCGCTGCGCCACCAAGGAGGCCCTATTTTTCAGTAAATAGTTTTAAAATCCTGGAGTTTATTCAATCCAGGAAAATTGGAGTCCTTGGTGTATGGTTGTAACTATGAGATGCTCATTATTGAAGGTCCCTGTGATGTCGTTTTTGGAAGTGATGGGTTTTGAGAGCAGTGTCCTTGGGTTCACACTGGGAAAGGTTTCACTAGAGCTTCCCTTCTGCAGCACGCAGTGAGTTTCTCTATGAGACAGAGATGTTAGATATACTTAAACAGGTTTATTAGGGAAAGGGACTGGGAAGTAAAAGACGCTTACATAGACACAAGAAGGCAGGAAGAGCTGCCCCAAAAGGGACAGGTTTGCTAAGAGAGGGGTATGCATGGTTGCAGGCTGGTGGGCAGCCCTGAGGAGAGCTGCCTCTGCTGAGGGAGGTCAGTGAAGACCCAACATGGCACAGGTCATGGGCAGGAGGAAGGCTGCTGCCCTGCAGAGGAAAGAGTTGATGAAGAGGGACAACTGCTTAGGCACAGGCAGGCAGAAAGATGGCTACCCCAAGCCATTGCAGAGACGGCACTGATATAGTCCTCTTTCAGTCAGGAGGGGCTTGTTCTCTCTAGCGGTGGTTTGTTTGCTGTTGATTTTGAACAACTATTAGGATCTGAAAGGGACCAGAGATTCTACAATGGGCTCAATCTCCATATCTTCACCTTTTGCTCAGAAGTCTGATGCCTACTTGATCTTATGCTTTGTAATTTAGGGGCTGGTGCCTAGGGATTTTTGGTTATCATTTTGCTAATGGTTACATTGATTCCGTCTACCCCCACCTCCTTGTGTAAGTCAGATTTTAGTCTTGCGATGCCCCTTTATTAAGTTCTATTTCCTCCATCACCCAGTCAATCCACGGGATGGTAGCTCTGCTGTTTTCAACATCTGCTCTTAATGCTCAAGTTCCACCTCCAGGACCATCCATTGACCATGCTCTCTGGTCCTAGCACCCAGGCTTAATCCGAGGCCCCCATCAACCATGTTGACATAGGTCCGGCCACACCAAGGTCAGGAAACAGAATCTGCCACCTTCTGTTTCACATTCCTGAGGTATTCTGCCAGCTCTGGGACTGGGCAGCAATCCTCCCCTTTCCCTCAGAGCCTCCCCCACTCAGGTTACATGAGCCTGGAGCAGCGTCAGAACACGGTTTGAATTATAAATGCAGATGGATAAGTCAGAATCAATAGGGCTGGAATTTGCATTTTATCAAGGTCTACAATAGATTCCTATGCTCATTAAAACTTTAAAAATATTAGCATAGAACCCCAGATTTTTTAAAAGCTAGACCTTTAAACTCTGCCACAACGAAAGTCCAGAGCTCCCAGACAAAACTTACTCTTGTCCTAGAGACAGGAAGGAAAAATCTCTCACTCTTTCCCATGAACTAACAGCTGAGGAAACAAAACAAAGTTGTATTTCTCATCCTGCCCACAGGGGTTGAGTGAAAAATAGCAAAGCATCAAAGGTCACACACACAAATATGTGAGCAAACACAAGCCCAGTATCCTCAGCCTGAATGCTAGCTATTGTTCTTGCTTTTTCCCCTAGTGGAGGCCTCAATTGCAGTAACCTTGCCAAAGTCCAGGTCTTAAGCTATTCCTCCTAAATCTACAGGGTATTACCCACACTAGATCCCCCTGAGCTATCCAGAGCCTTTTGTTAGGACAAAATATAAAAATCAATTCAAAAATTTGAATACCAAACTCCCTCTTTTTCTCTTTCTTTTCGGTTCTTTTTTAAAAATCTCTGGCTACAATTAACTTTGCTGATATTTTTAGGAAAGTTTAAAATAACTTTAGCTGCTAACCAGAGTATAAACATTCAATGTTCAAGTATTTTTAGCAAGAATACAGAAGTAATTTGAATCCAAAAGAAATTTTTAAAAAGCCTGCACACAGGATGTATGTCTTTGTTCAGTGGTGCTAAAAGAAATAAAAATGACAAAATTAAATTAGCGTCATTAATTTTACTTTCAGGAAAAAAAGGCATACACAATTTGAGGTCTCACATATTCATATTGAGTATTGCTTATATAAACTGTATTTTTTTCCAGTAGCTGAAAGAGATACATCACAAGTGAAAAACATCTTAATTCATTGCTTAACTTGTCATTTTATGCCCCTGTGTTTTAATATAAAAATCTTACAAGCAACACTCTGGTAAGATTAACTGAATTTTTATGGCACCTTTGACCAAATGCCTAGTGTGGGAGACCACAGCTAATTAAAACAGCAGAGCTAACCGCATTCTCCACACCATTGTTTGCAGGCATCCCTACAGTAATAGACAAACATTTCATGTAATGTGGTCATTAATTTCTTTTTATTTATGTTATTCCCAGAAATGGTAGCTTCTGATAGAGTTGTCCTCTTTTCCTTTACAGAGAGCAATCCGACACCTACCTTCAAAATGGCCCAGATAGAATTGGAAGCGTATACAAGAAAGCCGTTTATCTTCAGTACACAGATGGATCCTTTGGGACGACTATTAAAAAACCTGTCTGGCTGGGGTTTTTAGGTCCTATTATCAAAGCTGAAATTGGAGATAAACTTTATATACATATTAAAAACTTTGCGTCTAGGCCCTATACTTTTCATGCACATGGAATAACTTACTATAAGGAACATGAGGGTAAGTTCAGCTCATGTATTAATTGGAATTTCCTTTCAATTTTATACCAGAGTAGTTCTTAACTTGCAAAATTATGGACCTCCCTTTTGAATAGGACTTATAACTATGTTGTTTAGCAATAACATATTTTATTAATAAATATTTTGATTCATCACAATAATGCTATGTCTTGATTGCATATACTTGTAAGTGTAACATGTGACTGTGATAGGATTTCAGGGTGGATTTATGTAAGAGTCACTGAGAGCTGGGACCTTCATCCCACTGCCCATTTCCTTTTCCAATCAAACAGACTCTGAAAAGTAATAAGGATACAGTAAGTCCTAGAAGTAGCAAAAATGCAGCCAAGTCCAGACAACAACTGTCTTATCTCTAATGTTCCTAAATCTACACATGCCATGTCATCATCACCTCCCATTCCCAGCTAAAGCTGGGCATAGCTAGTTTCATACTTAGTCAAATGATCACATCTGTCACACAATTGACCAAAAGTCATTTGAATGTAGAACTTGGACCACTTAAATGTGGTATCCAATGAGATTGAAAAGAGGTAGTGTTTTCTTGTGATTAAGAGCTGGGGCTTTGCAATTAATGGACCAAGGTTTGAGGGCAGCCTTACCTTATACTGACTGTATGAACTTGGTCAAATCATTGGAATTCTCTGTGCTTCAGTTTTTTATATATACAATAAGGACAAGAGTACATAGTAATAGCTCAATATATGTCAGTTATTAACATGAATATGTTGAGACTACGCTGCACTTTATTGCAGTTGTAAGGGTCAAGTCTAAAAATTAATATAAAATTAAATTTGAAAATATTAGTATTTTTTAAAAAGGTATTACTTTAGAAGTTGGGTGTTTTGACCATATAATTTTTTGGCTCTTTTTCTAAACCAAACAATGGCATTCATAGTGCAGACTGAAAGCAATCTTATTTCTTTTTCAGAATTTTATGGCATACTAGAGTATTAATCATTTTTGATATATGATAATTGTGGTCTTCTCAAAAGAAAAAGAATTTCTTATCTTTTAAAAATATATAGCCAAGTATATATGAATGAAATTAATGTTTTAAGTTCATTCTATGTGGATGGATGTAAGAGTCGGTGGAGGTATGGATAAAGCAAAACTGATGTTAAATTGTTCATTGTTAAAGCCATTTTGATGGATACATGGAAGTTCATCATATTAGTCTCTCAATTTTTGCATATGTTTGGAAATTTCCCAAATTAAAAATTTAAAAATCTAAAATTTCGTCGTTATTTCATGGGCAAATTCTGGTATTACTTAAGAAGTTTTAATTACAATTAATCCTGAACAACACAGGTGTTAAGGGTACTGACTCCCTTGAGCACCAAAAATCTGTGTGTAAATTATATATATGTGTGTGTGTATGTGTGTATACACACATACAGATCTATATATAGTGTGACATGGCATTTTATTTTTTAATTGTTTTGTTACTTTTTAAGATTTATTTATTTTTTAATTTAATTTATATCCTTTACATTATTGTGTATCCCCCGTAGGTTTCCCACCACTAATTCACCCGTGAACCATCACCATAGTCCCTTGTGCTCTTTCCCCTCTACTTTGGTCTCTCTTCCTCCCCCTCCCCTGCAGAATGTCTCTTATTTGTGGTTGTGATATGGCATTTTAAACAGATACTTGCAATACTTGAGCATGCTGCAATAGCAATAGCAGGTGGCTACCAAATTATATGGCAAATTTACATTTTAAATTTCTCTCAATTGCAAAAAATGCACAAATGCAAATAATGCAATGCACATTTTGTTTTCTAAACTTTTCACAATAGATTTGTGTATATTTTATGTCAGTAAATGACAAAAAATCCATCCATCTACTATATTTTATTTATCCATAACATACCTAACTTTTTCATAACTTGCTTCCCTATTTTGGGTTACATGGTTTATCTGTAATTTTTTTTCAAATTGTCACAATCTCAAAAAAAATTTTCAGCATATTTAGTGAAAAAAATCCTCATATAAATGAATCCACTCAGTTCAAACCTATGTTGTTCAAGAAGCAGCTCTACAGGAGAGGGGAGCCAAGACCCAGGGGCAAAAGTGAATATTTAAATTGGAAACCAAACTCACTATGTTCCTCATATATGTATTTTTGTTCCTTCCAGTCAAGTATGAAAAAATAATTACAAATTTTCTGTGAAACTTACAGACTCCCTAGCTCTTAGCATTTCATTCCTCTAGGACATCACTGCACCCCAAAGGGGTACATATCAGGTGTTGAGTAAATGTTTGTTGACTGAATTATTGAACCATCCATTCTCTCATTTAACACACTCAATTTGTGATTTCATGACATGTTGCTTCCTAGGAGCTCTCTACCCTGATAACACCACAGATTTTCAAAAATCAGATGACAAAGTAAATCCAGGTGAGCAGTATACATACATACTACACGCCAACCAGGAACAAAGTCCAGGTGAGGAAGATGGCAATTGTGTGACCAGGATTTACCATTCCCACATTGATGCTCCAAGAGATATCGCCTCAGGACTCATTGGACCTTTAATAATTTGTAAAAAAGGTATTTTTTCTCATTGTTGCTTATAATGTATGACCAAAAGGCAAGAGACAAGGCAGTTTGTTCATTAAATGTAAGTTAAGTCTTCCTTGTTATGTTGGTAAGTTGGTAAGTAGAGAAATGGTGTTTCTAGAAAAAGAGAAGGAAGGAGCAGGGAAGGATAAGTAGAGGAAGGATAAATGGACAAGCAATCATACACATTGCTAAGCTGTGAGAACTATTGTCTCTTTGGGAGCAGGTTATATAATTTCTAACAATAGTGTTAAGAAATGTATCACACATGTGACTCCCTTAATAGCACACTGGCTATAGAGTTGCAGTTATCTGCATTGCATTGGCCAAACAATGCAATTCGTGCTATTATAAATTATAATGACTTGTTTTCTCACTTTGTGGCTATATGCCCCAGAAGATGTAGACATAACTTTGAGTTCCAACCTTCGCATTTGCCAAAATGTATGTTAATACCTATTTGGTCAGTGGATACTCAGATATATGAGGATCTCCCAAGCCCAGCATTAAATTTCCCATGTGTTTCCAGGTGTGTAAAACAGAGTGACTGGTCCTTATTTGTAGTTCTTAGGAAAATATAAACACTAAAATTTTTGGAAGCCATAAATCACAAGCTAAACTACTTGCTAAATATTAATTTCTAATAAAGTAGTAATTTTCATTCAGGTTTCCTGGATAAAGAAAAAGAAAAAAATATTGACCAAGAATTTGTGGTGATGTTTTCTGTGGTGGATGAAAATCTCAGCTGGTACCTGGAAGACAACATTAAAAACTTCTGCACTGAACCAGAGAAAGTTGACAAAGACAATGAAGATTTCCAGGAGAGTAACAGAATGTATTGTAAGGTTACAGAAGACTTCTTGTTGTTGTTGTTTTGTTGTTTTTTGTTTTTAGCATTTTTTTTTGCTTTGTTTTACAAAAAAAAATTTGTTTTTGTGTGGAAGAACTGAGATGTAGGCAGAGATGTGGGGGATAAGAGGATTCACCAGTGACAGAGTAGGGAGACAGGACAAGCAGATTTACTGAAATACACTGCTGAGGGGAGCAGTGGGCTAGACAGGAGAGCTCTGCTGTGCCATGGATAGGCTAGCTCCCTGGCTGGGGATCAAATTCAGGCTATAGAAGGATAGTGCTGAGATTTAACCCCTTGGCCACCAGAGAGGCCCTAAAGAAGACTTATTCATTTATCTTCTTCTTGATCCATTAATTCTACCTTAATTCACTCACCTGAATAAGTGGTAGGTTTATGGTCTATGGCTTTGATGTTAAATCATATTGGACACACAGCTTGATAGTTAGCTAAACAAGTCAAATCTAAACTCAAAGCCAAATACACTAAATTCTCCCCAAAATGTGATCAATTATGGCTTTATGGATATAAATTCTTTTGCACTTATTTATCCTTCAAATTCATTCTAAAACTTATTTGAGGCAGCCTGAAGTAACTAAACTAAATGTTTGAAATTTTTAAAGCATCAAACTACATTTATGAAAATAATTTAAGTCACTACTTCAAAAAGGAACTTATTGTATATATACATTGTCCTTTGCCCCTTCTCTAGAATAATTTTTTTTCTATATTTCAGTTCAGTATATTCTTTACTTTCTTTACTGCCCAGGCTACTCCTTAATTATGATGCAAGATAGTGAACTTAGTATGATTGTTAATTATCACCAAGAACTTATAAAAAAATCAACTCCCTTCATATCAAGTAAACCACTAAGTACTGATTTTTATTTTTTTATGTATACCTTCTTCAATTTAACATTTACACAGAAAACAATACAAAATAACTGTACTCCCAAAGTAGAATAATAACCTAATTAGCAAAATACATTTTTTTATCAATGCTTGCTTATCTCTGGCTGGAAGATCCTCTGTCTATACATCAATCCTGCCTCTGTTATGTACCAAATAGATGTCAGGGGGAAAATACTCAAACTTCCAGTCTGTACCATTCTGATTTGGTAATTCTGTTTTATCTGGTGTATTCATGGTGCTTCCTAGAATTTATTTCCACCTTTTCTCTAGTAACTATCAATTTAAACAGTGACCCTAAGTTTCTTCAGAGTCTCAAGGCCATCCTACTCTTGAACTTTTCAGTCATTATGTGTCTAACCCTTGATCTCTACTGACTTTCCTCTGCATTTCTCTTTCCCCATATATCTTACAATGTTGTCTTCTAATCTTTAAAAAAAATCTTTTGATAAAAGCAATTCATATTCACTATAGAAATTTTTTATAGTTCTTTATGCTCAGTGAAATAGCCAGAAGGAAAAAGAAAAATATTGGATGCTTTCACTTATAGGAGGAATATGGGGAACCAAATAAGGGATCAGGAAAAAAAAATAAAAACAACAACAACAATAATAATAATAATAATAAATTAGCAGGCAAATATAAATCAGAGACATTCTGCAGGGGAGTGGGAGGCAGAAGTATCAAAACAGAGTAGGGAAGAGCATATGGGACTATGGTGATGGTTCACGGGTGAATTGGTGGTGGGAATTTTATGGGGACTACACCTGAGAGGAGAAAGTATACATTATACAAAAATGAACAATGATGGAATATATTTATAAATATGTTTATAAATGTTTAAAATTCTAATAGACAAAAAGAAAACACTGAAATTATACATCTTCACCAACATGATTAATAATTATCAATAACCCTGTGTTTTCCTATTCATTATATGTGTACATGTTTTGTATATGTATGCACACAAATGAACATACATATATATCAATGTGTATCATTTATAACAAAGAGAGCAAATAGGGTGTTCATCTGCTAATATTGTGTTGACAAGACTCTAAGGCTGAGGTCAGGTCCAAAATGAAAGAGTGCTGTGGTAAATAAGCTATGTCTGATTTGAGTATAGGAGAGAAGGCTTAATAGCTTGTGTGTCAGGTATTTTCCATCCCCAATTGATTCTATTTCTGTACAAACAACAATCATCATCCAGTCACCAATAGTCATAATCTGTGCTCTTGACTTGCAGCTGTGAACGGATACACTTTTGGAAGTCTCCCAGGGCTCTCCATGTGTGCAGGGGACAGAGTGAAGTGGTATCTTTTTGGTATGGGGAATGAAGTGGATATACACGCAGCTTACTTCCATGGACAAACACTGACTAGCAAGAACTACCGTGTTGAAACAATCAATCTCTTTCCTGCCACCCTTGCTGATGCTTTCATGGTGGTTCAGAATCCCGGAACATGGATGCTTAGCTGTCAGAATCTAAACCATCTGAAAGGTAGGAAATTAACTGTCAGATGAAAAAGTCACGTCTCAGTTATACTACCAGTGGGTGATTATTGGGAATCAAAATCTAAAAGCTAAATATCTTTGGAATGATTTGAATTTTGAACTGGCAACTTAATATTAGTCCTATGATGTTATGCATATACACTATAATAAAAAACTGAAAGATTGAAGCATTTATAAAGTAATAAAATCTGAAAGTATTTTAATTTGTGGCAAAGAATAAATGATTCTGAAATTATATTACCATCCTGAGAACAGAGTACTGTATAAGGTTCCCCATCTTTATAAAATATGCAATGCTGTGAACTCCAGTAGGTATTACTAATAAATTGTTCTGAAAGTAGCCTATTTTCTGACTTGATTCTACCAAATACAACCATTTTCTTTATTTAAGTCCAACCGTTCCTTAGTTTAACATGATAAATTCTTTCATCTTTTTAATATAAGATGATAAAACATTCCTGTCTCTTGAAAAATATTAGTTTGTAACATTGGGCTTCTGAAAAAATGGGTTTAATCTGGATCTCTAGGTATCTTACTTCGACCTTTGAATAAATACCACTTTTCAAATGTGACTGTAGCTGCAGAAGGCCCAGTGCTGTAGGCACATAGCTATTTGGTGTGAGAACAGTATAATACATGTTCATTCTATTCCCTTTCTCCATTCTGTCTGAGACCTTAAAATAAGACAAAGCTTCTCTTTTTACCCTCATCAAAAGAAATCCAAAGTGAAACCCCAAAGAAACTGGTACTGTATTTTGTGTTCTTCTCCAAACCATATAAAGAAGATTGAAAAACAAAACTGCTTGAATGTCCATCAGTAATTTAATTATGACAATTTCATTTATAATATTATTTCCAGCTACCTATTTCTTCAAATCTAGCTGTCATTTCACCTGAGTATTTAAAAGGCAATAGGAGAGAGTATCATTTGGCTCCATTAGTCAGTGTTTCTTTTTGTGTGTTTTGCAGCTGGCTTGCAGGCCTTTTTCCATGTCCAAGACTGTAACAAACCTTCTTCAGAGGACGATATCCAAGGGAAACATGTTAGACACTACTACATTGCTGCTGAAGAAATCATCTGGAGCTATGCGCCCTCTGGCTTAGACACCTATACCCAAGAGAACTTAACAGCACCTGAAAGGTAATAGGAAAAAGACTATTTTTTCCACAGTATGGGTTCACCTAAAAAATCATAAAAGGTTGATTCAGATTTTGAAATTTTAATTGATACCTGAAATTTAGTAATTAAACTGATAAATATTTTTTAAAGATTTATTTATTTATGCATATAAGGACTGGGGTGTAGGCCAGAGGTATGGGGTGGTGAGAGGATTCACCAGAGGCAGAGTGGGGAGCAGAATAGGCAGATTGACTACAATATGCTTCTGAGGGGAGCAGTGGGCAAAGCAGGAGAAGTGTGCTGTGCCATGTGGGAAGCTCCCTGGCCAGGAATTGAACTTGCCTTGAGTGGCTGCTGATTGCTTCATAGTGCTGAGACTTAACCCATTGCCCCACCAGGGAGACCCCTGATAAATATTTTTAAATATAAGTCCAAGTTTGAAAAATAAGAACCTTGAGTCCATGAAAAATGATTTCCACCAAATTCTAAAAAAAAAAAAAACCCTGAATATAATACGTGTAATTCATTTGCTTTCCACTTACTGTATAATGCTGCAGCATTAAGTACACTCACAAGTTTGTAGTATAAACACTATCCATTTCAAGAAATTTTTCACCATGCTGTGTACTGTAACCTTTAAACAATTCTACAAGCCCTTATAACTTCTATTACACTTTTCCATCTCTGTCTATGAATGGTCATCCTACTCAAAACAATACACAGATTCAATGAAATTCAAAATTTCTATGGCATTCTTCAAAGAAATAGAAAAAACACTATTGAAATGCATATGGAACCACAATAGACCCTGAATGGCCAAATATATCTTGACATAAAAGAAATGTGATATCACACTTCCAGACTTGAAACTGTACTATGAGCATTAAAAGAGACATAAGCAGTTAAAAGTGCAGGATACTAGAACAAAAACAGACACACAGAACAATGGAATAGAATTAGACCCTACAAATAAACCCAGAACTATATGAACCATTATTAATCAATGACAAAGGAGCCAAGATTGAAAACTGGAACAAGGAAACCCTCTTAGATAAATGATGCTGGGAAAACTGGACAACAGCCTACTCTTTAAAAAAAATGAAAATAGACCACTTCACATACCATACACAAACATCAGCTCCAAATGGACATTGATGTAAGAACTGAAACTGTAAAATATAAAGGAGAAAACATAGGCAAAACATTTTCCAACATAACATTCCATTATTTGGCTATCGTAAATAGGGCCACAGTGAACAGAAGAGTGCATATAATCCCTTCAAATTTTTGCATTTGTTAGTTAGATACCTAGATGTGGAATTGCTGCATCATGTGTTAGATATATTTTTAATATTGCAAGAAAGTTCCATACTGTTTTCCATAGAGGCTAAACCAGTCTACATTCCCTGTATGAGTTTCTTTTTCTCCATAACCTTGCCAACAATTGTTTCTAGCCTTTTGACATGAGACATTCTCTACATATCATTGTAGTTTTGATTTGCATTTCCCTGATGATGTAAGTGATGATGAGTGTTTTTCCATGTGTCGGCCATCTGTAAGTCTTTTTTGAGAAGTGTCTACATAGATCTTCTGTCCATTTTTTGGTTGGTCAGTTATTTTGATTTTGTTGAGTTGCATGAATTCCTTATAGATTTTGTACAGCAGCCCTTTGTAAAATGCATCATGTGTAGTGTTTTCTCTGATTCAGTAGGATATCTTTTTGTTTACTGAGTGTTTCCTTCATTGTGCAAAAGCTTTCTAGTTTGACAAAAAGTCATTTCTTTATATTAACCTTCGTTTCACTTGCTGTTGGTGATGAATCACAAGTCACTAAAGCCAATGTTGTGGAGTGTTTTGCCTGTTTTATTCAATGTATTTTATGGTTTGACTCTTACATTCATGCTTTATATCCATTTTGAGTTAATTTTTGTGTAATTTTTGCATGCTGCTGTCCAGTTTTCCCAAGACCAATTGTTAAAGAGGCTCTCCTTTCTCCAGTGTATACCCTTGACTCTTTTGTCCTAGATTAACTGTCTGTATAGGCATGGGTTTATTTCTGGGCTCTCAATTCTATTCCTTTGTCTATGTATCTGTTTTTTTTCCCAATACCATGCTCTTCTAATGCTTATAGCTTTATAGTATAGTTTGAAGTCTGAGACTGTAATACCACAACTCTTCCTCTTTTTTGTCATAATTGTTTGGTTATTCGGAGTCTTTTGTGGTTCCATATGAATTTCGGTAATGTTTAGTCTATTTCTTTGAAGAATCACATTGGAGCCTTGATAGGAATTGCATTAGATCTGTCTATGGCTTTGGGTAATATAGCCATTTTAACAATATTAATTCTTCCAATCCATGAGTAGGAAAGATATTTCTATTTTTTATCTTCCTCTGTTTCTTTTGAAAATGTTAAGTGTACACCTACATATTAAATTCTTTTTTGATGTGAATGTAAGTGGAATTGTTTTTTCTTTTATTTCTTCCTCTTTTAATTCATTGATTTCATATAGATACACAACTGATTTTTGTAAATTGATTTAAGCCCTACCAACTTTACTGTACTGAATTAGTTTTAATGCTGTCTTTAGGGATTTGTTTATATTATAATGTCACTGCAAATAGTGATGCATTTACTTCTTCTTTGGCTTTTGTATTATTTTTTATATTTTTTTCCTGCCTGATTGCTCTAGCAGGACTTCCAATACTATGCTGAATAGTAATAGTGAGAAAGTAGACATCCTGGTCTTATACTAGATTTTAGAGGAAAAGCTTTCTGTCTTTCATCATTAAGTATGAGTTTAGTTGTGTATCTGTCATATATGTCCTTTATTATGTTGAGTTATACTGCATCCGTCCTTAGTTTGTATTTTTTTAATCATAAGTCATTGAATTTTATCCTTCGCTTTCTCTGCACCTATTAATATGATCATGTGATTTTTATCATCCCTTTTGATATTGTGATGAATTACACTGATTCATTTTCCGGTGCTGAACGATTCTTATATCCTTAGAATAAACTCCATTTGTTCATGATATATGAGCCTTTTGATGCATGTTGAATTTGACATGCTCAGATTTTGTTGAGAACTTTTGCATCTGTGTTCATCAGGAATATTGGTCTGTAATTTTCTTTGTTGTGTGATTTTTTTTTCAGGGTTTACTGTCAGAGTGATGTTGGCCTCACAGAATATATTCAGAAGTATTCCCTATTTCCCTGTATTTTGGAAAATTTGAGGATAGGTATTATTAGTTCTTTGAAAGTTTAGTAAAACTCATTGGTCCCAGTCATCTGCAAATAATGATAGCTTTACTTCTTTGTTACCAATTTGGATTCATTTCATATTCTTCTTTTGCCTAATTACTCTTACTAGAATTTCCAATACTGTATTGAAGAGTAGTGGTGAGAGTGGACATCCTTGTCTTGCTCCAGATATTAGTGGGGAATCTTTCAGTTTATCACCATTGAGAATGATCTTAGCTATTCATGTGTCATATATGCCTTATAAAATGTAAGATATAATCCACTTCTCTACAGTCCTGAGGATTTTTTTTTGTCATGAATGAATGTTGAATCTTATCAATGGTTTTATCAGTATCTGTTGAACTGCCATATGTATTTTGTCTTTTTTTTTTTTTTATGTGCTAGATTACATTGATTGATTTTTTGGATGTTGAGGCATCCTTGTGTCCTTGGTATAAATCTCACTTGGGGGCCTCCATGGTGGTACAATGGGATAAGCGCAGCACCATGGAGCTGTCCACAGCTGCAGTGCAGAGTTCTATGCCTAGCCGGGGGGATTCCCAAATGGCGCAGCAGACCTCTCCTGCCTCACCCACTGTTCTCCTCAGCAGTGTACTTCAGTCGATCTGCCTGTTCTGCTCCCCACTCTGTCTCTGGTGGAACCTCTCACTGCCCCCACGCCTCTGGCCTACACCCCAGCTTGTATGCATAAATAAATAAATCTTATAAATAAATCTCACTTGGTGATGGTATATAATCCTTTAATGTATTATTGAATTCGATTTGCTATTGAGGATCTCATCCATCTTCATTAGAGAAATTGGTCTGCAGTTTTCTTTTTTCACGTTGTCTTTGTTTGGTTTTGATTGTAGCGTAATGTTGGCCTCATAAAATGTGTTCTTTCTCAATTTTTTGGAAGAGTTGAGCAGGATAGATATTAGTTCATCTTCAAAGGTTTGCTAGAATTCATTTGTGAAGCCATCTGGTCCTTAGCTTTTGTTTTTGTGGAGGGTTTTGATTGCTGTTTAGATTTTAAATTCTTCTTTTGCATCAATCAACCCCAAAACCTGAGCACTATCTTTGACTGCCTCTCTCCAGCATCAATCCCTCCTTCTCATTTCATGAATTAGTGCCTTATTATTATCCTAAACATTCTAAAAGCTATATGCTTATCTTAGTACACTTAGCCAATACCCCTGAAGTCATCACTACTTCTCGTCAAGATTTTATTTTTTATTATTATTTTTTAAAGATTTATTTATTTATACATACAAGCTGGGGTACAGGCCAGAGACATGGGGCGGCAAGAGGGCTCACCAGAGGCAGAGTGGGGAGCAGAACAGGCAGATCAAAAATACACTGCTGGGCCTCCCTGGTGGCGCAGCGGTTGAGCGCTGCGCTGTGGAGCAGTCGACAGCTCGCATTGCGAGTTCAACACCCAGCCAGGGAGAATCCCACATGGTGCGGCAGACCTCTCCTGCCTTGCCTGCTGCTCCCCTCAGCAGTGTATTTCTGATCTGCCTGTTCTGCTCCCCACTCTGTCTCTGGTGAACCCTCTCACCGCCCCACACCTCTGGCCTGTAACCCAGCTTGTATGTATAAATAAATAAATCTTAAAAAAAAAATACACTGCTGAGGGGAGCAGCGGGCGAGGCAGGAGAGGTCTGCCGCACCATGTGGGTTCCTCCCCGGCTAGGCGTGAAACTCACATTGTGCGCTGCCGACAGCTCCATAGCGCAGCGCTCAACCGCTGCGCCACCAGGGAGGCCTCGTCAAGATTTTAAAAGCAATCTCCTGACTGGTATTCCTACTATCATTCTCATATTCCAATACATTCTCCAGGCAGTTACCCTTGGATTCCTCCTAAAACATTAATCCTGAAGGGTTGAATTTTTTAAAGTTTTCCATTCCTGGGATGGAGTTTTGAAACCTAATAGGTCCTCCTACCCATCACTCATCATTCCATGCCTTATTTTCTGGTCCTCTGCCCTGCTCTGCACTCTATGCTCCTGTCTTATTTTGCAGAAACTGCTTATTTTGTCCTCTGACATTTCCCATGAATTGATTCATCTTTACAAGCATCTGCCCTATTCAACCCATGATTTAATCTTCATCTTTTTAACTATAAATCTCTTCTAGGACATTTTTAAAAATCACTTCCTCTGTAGGGTCTCTTCCCACCAATTCTCCCAAATCTATACAAAATGTTCCACAAAATTCTGTGCTTATGGCGTGCTATTATATTGATTGGTTCACAGTCTGACCTCTCTGACATGTGAACAGGGACAGGTCCAACCTGATTATAGTTGTATCATATGTACATAATAGAGTTCCTGGCAAAGAGTAGATGTTCAATACATTTGTCAAATGGAAGAAGAGATGGATGGGATGGCCTTGTGCAAGTCAGTTGTCATTCTGAGATTTAATTTCTCCATTTTAAAGTGGGGAACAATAATATCAACTTCGTTGCATTGCCATGTGGGTCTCAGATAAAAAAGAAATCTGAAGTGCTCCTGGCTGGTACTAATCTATAATAAACAGTACCTTCTGTATTTTTAAAGTTTATATTTCTTATTTTTAAGAATATTCTACTATGGAAAAACTGTGTTACTTATCAGGAGTTGCTATGTGCCCTCTTGAAATTTTCACTTCACTTGAAAAAGTGAAACTCCATGATTCTCCACTCCTTAACTGAACATCCTCCCATGAAGAGGCCTGGACCTGTCTGCCTCTGTTGCAGCATTAGGCAAATCATGGGAAAGAATTATTTCTAAACACTGGTCAAAATGTTTCTCTTCAAATAATACCTATGTGGGTGCCCCATTTTCTGTTCTGTTTTTAACTCCTGCATTCAACTGTTTTCATTTGGCAGTGCTTCAGAAGTATTTTTTGAACAAGGGCCTGTAAGAATTGGAGGTTCTTATAAAAAGCTGGTTTATCGTGAGTACACAGATGCTTCCTTCACAAATCGAAAAGAGAGACGCCCTGAGGAGGAACATCTTGGCCTCCTGGGTGAGTATGTGTAGAATATATGTTGACTACTATACCCTTTCCCTGGGCCACACCAATCTTAGAAATTGATTGCAACATGATTTCCATGTATAAATAAGGACATGGAAGATTACTCATCAATATAATGCAGCAGCTAATTATCTTTCCAAATGTAAATTATATTTACAGTTCTTCATCATAAAAAAAAACATGCTGACTTCAAATATGACTGTTTTTTCAATATGTGTTTATGTGATTTGGTTTAAATAGACGATGAAGCAGTTAATTTCTACCCTTAGCTAAAGTACATTCACTTAGAAGTAAAATCCAGGCTACTATGGAGACAGACTGGGTGTGTCCAAGAACATTCTGCAAGGTGCCCTCAGGCATAACCCAGAGAGCTATTTTTGCTCAGACACTTGGGCAAAACAGCAGGGCCGGAGAAAAAAATGTCTGGATTCATACTGTCCTCACTCTTCACCCATTAGTTATGTGAACTTTGAAAGTACTCAACTGTCTGTGCCTGTTCCCTTTCTGTAAAATAGAAACAATGATAACAATAAAGTCCCTTGTGAAGTTGGTGTGAGGATTAAATAAATTGATACACATAAAAACTCAGAAAGAACAGAGAAATCTGTTAATATCATACTACTTCAACATAAAATAAGTACTATATATCGATATTCTATTTGTACTTGGTTAATTAATTTTGATGATGGAAAAATACACAGCAGCAGCATTATTCTTCACATCCAAGGCAGTTTACTTTACCAATTTTCTGTGGTCAAGTTTCATCATACACCTGCTGACTACGCCAATTGTAGCGGCAGGAAAGACACCAGGGACAAATAACATTCATCTAGCCTAAAGAAGACTAGAATAAGGAGAATACAGACACTGAATAGTTCTTTTGCAGATGTATAAACCTGTGAACTGACTTGGACAAAAGCTATAGTAAATTATAAATAGAAAGTAGTTTTTTTTTTTTTTTTACTTTTAAATTGTTACCTTCTTGTTCTTCACTCAACTAATAAACTAGACTTTACCCAAAAAGGATGTTATTAGTAAATGATGAGAAATAAATCAAGTAAGTATAATAAACATGAGACTCATATTTTTGCTCTTGTAGTGTCAGACATAACTTCTTAGTGAAGCTTATTCTACTGCTTGGGAAAAATCAGTTACCCCATCAGTGGGGATGTCCTAGTCTGGTTCTGCTTTTACTTTTTATCGCAAACACTGTTTGCAAACACAAAAAGTGAGTCCTTAGTTGGACAAAGAGACTAAATTTTTATCCTATCACCATCCTTGTGTCCTTTTCTCCCTTTCACTCCCCCTTTCACTTTACCTCATAATCCTCAGGATGTTTGTTGACTGGTTTTTGAAAGTTTTTTACATTGTAAAATTGTCTCTTATGTAAATGTCCAACATTTGTTCTTATTGTTTTGACTTACTTTACTATACATAATATCCTCATATTGTTGAAAATGGCTGCATTTCTTCCTTTTTATGGTTACATAGTACTCCATTGTATGTATGTACCACATCTTGAGACATTCATTTATTGAAGGAAATTTAGGCTGTATCCATGTCCTACCTATTATAAATAATGCTGCCATTAATATTCTGGGATATAAGGCCTCCCTGGTGGCACAGCGGTTAAGTGCTGTGCTGTGGAGCTGTCGGCAGCAGTGACGCGAGTTCGATGCCCTGCTGGGGAGATTCCCACATGGCACAGCAGACCTCTCCTGCCCCGCCTGCTGCTCCCCTCAGCAGTGTATTTCTGATCTGCCTGTTCTGCTCCCCACTCTGTCTCTGGTGAACCCTCTCGCCGCCCCATGCCTCTGGCCTGTACCCCAGCTTAAATAAATAAACCTTAAAAAATTAAAAAAAATATTCTGGGATACATGGGGTATTTTTTTGTAGATGGTTTTATATTCGGTGGATATATGCCTAAGTGTGGGATTATTGGGTCATATGGTATATCCACTTTTAATTTAAGTAAATAGATTATTTTCCACATTCTCAACAAGAGTGTAATAGGGTTCTTTTTCTCCATACCTCGCCAGCTCTTGATGTTCGAGTCATTTTAATATGTGCCATTCTCACAGTGTGGGGTGGTATCTCAGTGTGGCTTTAACGTGTATTCCTCATTAAAAGTGATGATGAACTTTTTAGTATATGTATTTTGGCATTCTGGATATCCTCTTTGGTGAATTATGTGTTTATAACATCTGCCCATTTGTTAATTGAGTTATTTGCTAATTTTTTGTTGAATTGTATGAGTTTTTATCTATATCTTGGATATTAATCCCTTGGACATTAATCAGTTATATAGTGTGTAAATATTTTCTCTCATTCAATAGGGCATCTATTTAATCATATTACATTTTTCTTTCACTGTATAGAAGAAACTTTTTAAATTGAGCTAATTTCGTTTGGCTATTTTTAACTCCCTAAACAAAGGAGATGAGGCACAAAAAATATCTTTATTGCTGATATTATGGAAACATATTATAATGTTTTCTCCTGTGTATAATATTTCAGTGTTGCAGGTATTATGTTTAAATCTTTAATCCATTTGGAATTTTTGACATGTGTGGTGGTAGCAAGTAATCCAGCTTCATTCTTTTAAATGTGGCTTTCCAATTATCCCAGCAATATTTATTAAGGAGACTATCTTTTCCCCATTTTATGGTTAATGATGTTTTGACCTAGATTAGGTGCTGGTATGTCTGTCATATTATTTCTGGGCTTTTGATACTGTTCCATTGATTCATGTATCAGTTTTTTGTGCTGGTACTCTTGTATGTTGTTTTTCATACTGTTGCATTCTAGATAAGTTTGAAGTCAGGTAACATGATACTTTTTTTTTCCCTTTCTCCCCTTTTGTTTACGGATTGCTTTGTCAATTAAAGTACTTTTCTGATTCCATATAAATTTCAATATTGTTGTTCAGTTTCTTTGAGAAATACTATTGAGTTTTGATGGGGATTGCACTAAATCTGTGTATCACTTTTAAGCAGGATAGCCATTTTGATTGTATTTTTTTTCTGAGCATGGGAATGTCCCTCTATCTCCTTGTATCACTGAGTCTTTTAGTAATACCTTATAGTTTTTGTTGGACAAGTCCTTTACCATCTTTGTTGAGTTGATTTTGAGGTATATAATTCTTTTGAAACAACTGTAAATGGAGTTACAGTTTCTTAATTTATTTTGTTTCTTGCTCATTGTACTGAAGAGGGCTATGGACTTTTATGTTGACATAGCTGGCTACTTTGCTGTATTCTTTCATAGTTTCTAGTAACTTTTTGATAGTCTTTAGGACCTTCTATATCAATAATATTATATCATCTGTGAATGGTGATAGTTTCACTTCTTTTCCTACTTAGATTCCCTTTCTTTCCTCTCTGTTTGATAGCTTTGGCCAAAACCTCTAGTAACAAGTGAAACAAAGTGGTGACAATGCTTGTTTATATGTGGAAAGCTTTCAATTTTTCACCATTGAGAACTATATTGACCATTGGTTTGTGATATATGGCCTTTTAATAAAGATTTTTTAATAATAAATATTGAGCTATTCCTAACTTGATTAACATTTTTGTCATACATTGGTCCTGAATCTTATCAAATGTTTTCTCTGCATCTGTTGAAATTATCATATGATTTTTATCTTTACTTTTGTTTACATGGTATATGATATTAGTTGATTTATAAATATTAAACCATCTTTTCATCCCTAGGAATAAATCCCATTTGATAATGGTGTTTAATATTTTAAATATACCATTGAATTCAATTTGCTAATATTTTATTGAAAAATTCCATACGGGTTCATTGCGGCACTGTTCACAATAGCAGAGGCATGGAAGCCACCCAGATGTCCAAAATAGATTATTGGATCAAGAAGATGTTGTACATATACACCATGGAATACTATTCAGCATTCAAAGAAGATAAACACATGCAATTTGCAGCGACATGGATGGAATTAGAGGGGATCATACTCAGCGAAATAAGCCAGAAAGAAAGAGAAACATATCGAATGGCTTCACTTATAACAGGACTATAGGGAAACCAAATAGGAGAGAGACACTCAGGGGGGGTAGGGAGGGGAGGATAAGGGTACAAAATGGAGTAGAAAAAGACACAAGGGACCACGGAAATGGATCACGGGTGAATTGGTGGTGGGTTACCCAAGGGGAATACAAAATGTAAAAGATAAAAATAACAATAAAAATTTTTTTTAATTTCTTACAGATATTTATCAGGGATATTAATCTATTCATTGTTTTATGCAATCTTTGTCTGAGTTTAAGTGTTAAGGCAGTGTTACACTGTGCAAAGTATGAGGGAACATTCCTTATTGTATTTTTTAAAATAATTTGAGCATGTGGACATTTGTTCTTCAAAAGTTTTATAGAATTCACTCTTAAAGCCATCTGGAATTTTATTTTTCAGAATTTTTCTCATTACCATTTCAAATCCCACACTTGTGAATGGTTTGTTCAGTTCCTTTCTTCCTGGGTTAGTCTTCATAGATTCTGTTAATCTAAAACTTTATCCATTGTTTTAAGGTTATCAAATGTATGGGAATATAGTTCTACATAGTAATCTCTTATGATATTTTGTATTTCTGTGCTATCTGTAGTGATTTCTCCTCTTTCATTTGTCTCTGTTAGTGTTTTCTCTGTTCTTTTTGTTGTTCTTGTTGTTAGCCTAGCTAAAGTTTTCTCTATTTTGTTTATCTTCTCAAGGAAACAGCCCTTAGTTTCAATGATTTTTATATAGGCTTTTTGATCTCTATTTCATCTATTTCCACTCATTTTTTATTATTTCCTTCCTTACACTAACTTTTAAACTTATCTCAGTGGATTTCAATAGTACCCATTTCTATTAGGAAGTTGTTGCTCTAGATTGATTTAGGCTACAGTTGTTCTGTATTGTGAGCCTCACATTCAAGCCAATAGTCCTCTTTCTGTGCCCCAACCTTGGCCCCTCTCCAACAATGCACCCTCTGCCTGGGTGCCTGCCAGTACAATCCTGGACCCCTGTGTTGTCATGTGCCCTAATCAAGAGCAGTAGGGAGCTCTGTACCTCATCCACTTCTTTCTTTGAGTTATGCTGCCTTGTTAACACTACAAAGTTCACTTCAAATTTTTCCTACCCCTTTATGGGCTGATGCTCCTATTGTGTGCACTGATAATCAATTTTTCTCTTGGGGGGCAGGGATTCAGCTCTATTTTGCTTCAATTTTATTGTGTTTCTCTGCAGGAGCTGAGCCCAATGTCATCACTCCAAAGCCATCTTGCCAGACACCTCAATAACAGACTTTAAAAACAAACAAACAAACAAGCTTTTCACTAAACATTTCACCAAATAAGTACATTGCTCCCAGTGGTTTTGTCAAAGGAAAAGTCAATGAAAATAATTCTCTTATGTAATTGTGTTATATACATTTTGAATGTGAAATATCAATGATTGTTAATACTTTCATTGTCCCTAGGTCCTGTCATTTGGGCAGAGGTGGGAGACAACATCAGAGTCACCTTTCGTAACAAAGGAGGACATCCCCTCAGTATTGAGCCTGTTGGGGTGAGAGTCAATAAGGCCAACGAGGGCACATACTATGCTCCACATTCCAGCTCCAAAAGCGGAAGTGAGTACAGCACTCTGTAACCAATTAACAATGTTTATTGACCCACTGTGCTGGCCACCCAGAAAATCTGTTCTGCAAAAACAGAAGAAAAGTACTTCTGAGAAAACTGCTCATATATCATTTCAGGCATCATGCGAAGAAGCGAGTAAACATCTTCCTATTTCCAGCTGATTCATGAAATTTTGCCCTGCCTTAACTGGATGATTATTGACATGCTCGTAGTCACTTATTGGATTGTTTCACCTACCTCTCTAGAGTAATATTTGGGTTATTTTTAATTTTCTAAAATGTTCTTACAATTATAAGATTAGAAGGGTATTTTAGAACATTTGAAAAGTATAAAATGGTATAGTAAAAGATATAATCTTGAGTTTTATGGATGAGCATTGCCACATTTTATATAATTCCTCCATTCTTTCTTCTGTGCACATATAATATTTATTTTAAATGTTATTGAGATTATAGTATGTAAATATAATTAGAGTAATTTTTACCCAGTTTGGTTCTTTAGTATTATAAGATTTTATAAATATAATTTTAATGATATGAAATAATAGTCCATTTTGTGGATGTATTTTGGTACTTTTACATGTCAAGGGTGATCAATGAAGACTAGTGGTTTTGCCATAACTAGCAGTGTGACCACGTGCAAGTTATTTAGTGTCTCTGAGCTCAGTTTCCTCAAGTATAAAATTGAAATATTGGGATAGAATCATCTTCAGGATTCTTGTCAGTTCTAATATTATTTTTTGTTCGGTTTTGTTCAAGAGAAAATGTGTTGATTAACCCCTATTTCCAGGCTTTGTTCTAAGTGATGGAATTATAGAAACAGTGCTTGCCTTCAAAAAGGTTAAGTTTTATATGGTGGTGGGGCAGGGGCTACTCATAACATCATGAGAAAGGAGTTAGGGACATTCACAGAAACTGCGAGTACAAAGAGGGGCACCATCTTAGTCTGTTCAGTCTGCTCTAACCAGATGCTATCAGTACAACTGGTTTGCTATGGATAACAGAAATTTATTTGTCAGTGTTCTGGGGGCTAAAAATCCAAGACTAAGTGCTAGCATGGTAGGATGCTGTCCTTTTTTGGAACTCAGACTCTTGTATCTTCACATGGCAGAAGGGGCTGGTGGGATCTATGGCAATTCCTTTATAAGAGCACTAATCTCATTCATGAGTGTCTCCACTCTCATAACATAATCATCTCCCAAAGGCCCTCACCTTCTAACACTACCATATTGGGCATTAAAATTCCAATATGTAAATTTTGAGTGGACACAAGCATTCAAACTATAGCAAACACTAATTTCAAACAGAGGTTCAGAGGAAGTTTCCTGGTGGAAATAACACCAATCTTCAGCCTAACACAGGAGCACAAGTAGGATTCCCTACTGATTCATGCAAGGAAGGCAAAAGTGGGTTATCCTAAACTAAACCTGGTCTACTCTGTAGCTCAAGTGGCCAAAATATAAAGCATACTTAACTGCCAAATATATCCTTTCTTACAGGTGCACTTCCTTCAGCCTCGCATGTGGCACCCAAAGAAACATTCACCTATGAATGGGCTGTCCCCAAAGAAGTGGGACCCACTTACAAAGACCCTGCCTGTTTAGTTAAGATGTATTACTCTGCTGTGGATCCCACTAAAGATATATTCACAGGACTTATTGGGCCAATAAAAATATGCAAGGAGGGAAGTTTACATGCAAATGGGCGTCAGGTAAGTCCAAGCAGCAAAAATGAAAATGATTTCCCAATCTCTTTCAATTGTCATTATTATAAGGAAATTTTCATTTTTTAGAGTCAGGATTCTATACATAATGTTTATTATAATTTTTTTCTCTAGCTTGTAAGATCTGTATTGTACAGAGATATTCTAGCTAGCATGATTGTTCCAAGATGAATTGGAAACAAGATTTTCCTTGGAAGTCAATGTTTTTATGATACAATTAGACTTCAATACACAAAACCGATAGTAAAGTAAAAACCTATTCCAAAAGTAAAAACCTATAATGATAAGTCACTCAACATTCACAAAATTCATTGTCATTATCCTTATTGATGTTTAAGTTTTTAACCTTTTTTTTAATTTTTTTTATTTATATATACAAGTTGGGGTACAGGCCAGAGGCGCGGGGCGGCGAGAGGGTTCACCAGAGACAGAGCGGGTAGCAGAACAGGCAGAGCAGAAATACACTGCTGAGGGGAGCAGCGGGCAAGGCAGGAGAGGTCTGCCACGCCATGTGGGATTCTCCCTGGCCGGGCGTCGAACTCGCGTCGCCGCTGCCTACAGCTCCACAGCGCAGCGCTTAACCGCTGCGCCACCGGGGAGGCCCCTAAGTTTTTAACCTTAAAAAAATTTAACATGAACCTTTGAAATATAAGGACTTCTTCAATATAATCATAAATTATATAATTATCCTGCCTTAAAATATCCATAAGTCCTTAATATCATCAATTATCCAATCACTGTTAACATTTCCCCAATTATCTTTGTTTTGTTTATTGTCTGAATACCCAAGTAATACACACCTTACAATCAGTTGATATGTTACTCAGGATTATTTTCTTGTGCTTTGTTTTTCCGTTGCAAGAGTTATTCTGTAAAAGTTCCCCATATCTAGACTTTATGACTGCATTCTTCAGTTCATTTAGCATGTTTCTCTCTTTCCTTCTGCTTCCTATAAATCAGTATCTAGATCAATAGGTTTGATCATATTCAGGTTAGTTTTGTTGTTGTTTTTTTAGGTTAGTCATTTTGCAAGACTACTTCATATGTGGCACCAGGTACTTTTATCAGGGAGTATATTAAATATAATTGTCTGTCTATTGGAAATGTTGTCAGTCCGCAATGACTATTCTATGTGCACAAACTATCAGGGGTAGCATGATGATATTCTGACTCCATCATACTTTATTTGTTTATATATACTTCTATACTATTGGATTATTTAGTGACTACGAGGCATGTAATACATAAGAAGGAAAAGACAACTGCCTGATTAGTTTCCTTTATTTATAAATTTTCAAGTTAATATTTCTCCTCTAGAATACTTAAAGGTTCTTAATAAAATATCTTTGTTTTTTAAGTATCTTGTGAAATCATAATTCAAACTTCCTTGGTATGTTTCAATTTATTGTCATTATCCTTATTGATGATTAAAGTATCATAATTTTGTCACGGGGGAGAGAGGGATTTTATCAGATTGATTCCTTGAGGCTGTTTTTAAAGAGAATATTAAATCATTTCTTGATTACACACGATAATAGATGATATACATAGTTCATTCCCATCTGTAATTTTGTCTGGTACATAATTCGATTTAGATATAGTGCATAGAATGTGCCAACAATCATTAATAAACCATGGCTCTGCTTGGGTGACCCTTTTAATGGTGAATTCCAAATTACAACACAGTAAATTTCAGTTCAACTACACTGAAATTTCTGAAAACAATGACTTTTCTACCCAGTCAGGTTATAAAAAAAATTTCAAATGAAGCCTAGAATCACCCTGAAGGCATTCTAATTTCACACTGTTGGGGTAGTTTACCAAGAAGGCTTCAGAATAGACTAACTTTATAAAGCACATTTTTTACAAAGACATCTATTCAATGTCAAAATCGTACTATTACATTTAGCAATCAATAACATGGTTACAAAAATACATTAAAATCCTTTGTTGGATTTTATACTTTATACTTTCCATGAAGCAGAAAATAACGTTACACAATTAGCCACACAGTCCTTAAATTTTTTGCCCATACACATGAGTATTGTCTAAAATATATCTTCTTTGTAGCAGCTATGCCCTGCCACTACTGGGCTTGGCTGAGTTCACAAATTTGTTGTAACCTGAAGCTTCCCTGTCACTTTTCTGATTCTCCACTTTGTTTCCTGACAGTTAATCAATGCTTTCCACCACTGCCAAAGCTACTGCTGCTGGGCTAGAGCTTCTGCTGCCAGTGTTCCCTTCTTTCACAGGCCCAAAATTTGAAAGATTGATTGTTGCAATTGCCAAAGTCAATGTAGTTTCCACCACGTCCAAAATTGCTTCCATCATTACCAAATCCATTGCAGCCACCCTTACTGCTATCATATTCACCACCACCTCGGCTTCCACCAAAGTTGTCATTCCCAGCAAAACCACCAAAGTTTCCAGAACTACTTCATGCACTTTGGATGAAGTGCTAGCCATCTCTTACTTCACAGTTATAGGAACTCACAGTATGGTATTTCTAGTGCTGAGACTTAACCCGTTGCACCACCAGGGAGGCCATAGTATGGTATTTCTAAATGACAATCTTCTCTATGAAACTATTGGTCATCAAAGGTTACAAAAGCAAATCCTCTTTTCTTGCCACTACTTTCTTCAGTCATTACTTCGAT
The DNA here is from genome assembly GCA_004024925.1 of Scalopus aquaticus. Taxonomy (NCBI): domain Eukaryota; kingdom Metazoa; phylum Chordata; class Mammalia; order Eulipotyphla; family Talpidae; genus Scalopus; species Scalopus aquaticus. Next base: position 58,709 of record PVIJ01010370.1, read on the forward strand.
CACTTCAATTTTCCCACACAGCTCAGGGTAATCTCTTAAATGTGTTCTTCAGTGCTTTCTTTGATAACACCAACAATAAATGACACCAGATCTTTGAGAATTTTCTCTTTGCACAGACCTTTGGTTCCACAACACTTCCATCACCTTGTTTGTCCTTGCACTCATGGCTATACCTACCATATGTGACAAACCCAAAGCCTCCAAGCGCTTGGTGTTTGAATATTTATCATTGTCTGTGAGCATTTACCATTGTTTAAAATGTCTTCCCCGACTTTCACTGGTTGTTTCAAAGCTCAAACCTCTGATGAAAAACTTCCACACTTGTTCTAGCTCTTGGGAAACTACAACTTAGACACGATGGCTATGGAAGAAGAGAGTTTTATAGTACTTATTCAGCAGATACATGGCAGAAAGGAATAGTTTAACAAATGAATCTCAATTCCTTCAATTTTACATAGACTTATGTCGCGCGCTTCCCGCCAGCAGGAACACACGCGGCACACACACACTTCTTTTTTCTGGTGGTTTCTTTCTTCTTCTTCATTGCGCACACAGCTCAAACTTATACAGAATTATGACCAATAGCATAAAAGGGGAAGCACACAATGACCAATCAGTTGCTTGTTCACGTGCACGCTATTGCGCACAAGCGCAGGCACGGGGCTTGCATGAGGTGTTCACGCTTAGGGCATTCGCATACCCTGGCCAAAAACGCATGTCCTGTTTTACTTTCCTTACATGGGCATGTTTACCATTGCTCGTAGACTTGCTGGGTATACAGCCAAGCGCCGTCTTGGGAGGCTAGGAGGGGCACGCCCGACAGACTTAGTCTTTGAAATTTCTTTGATTTTTAGTATGATAGACTATTTCACATACATATTACATATTTTCTAAGTCAGACCTAGAATTCAGACGTTCTCCCAAAAAGTTCTCATTCTTTTCAGTAAAATATTAATTTTAGAACCACAGTCTGCAAACTAAGGAAGCTCATTACTTTTGGGTTAATTATTGTTTCTAGGCCTTTGGGCCTGGAAAAAAAATTTAAGGGAAAATTCATCGTTATGATATTGATATTGATATTTTCTATTCAAATTCAAGTCAATAGATTTTTGTTTTGGTTTGGTTTTCACTTAATCTCATTGATCTTCCATCTTTATCTCCCTTTTACCATTGAAAAACAATTCTCAATGATAGCAATGTAAACATTCACTCAGTTCATCCCACCATATACAAACAATAGCCTCAGAATTAAAATTATAACCCTATAGTCAACAATAAGATTACTGAAAACATGGAGCCTCCCTGGTGGTACAACGGATTAAGCTCAGTGCTGTGGAGCTGTCAGCAGCTGCGAGCTGCAGGGCAAGTTTAATGCCCTGCTGGGGAGATTCCCACATGGCACAGCATACCTCTCATGCCTCGCCTGCTGCTCCCCTCAACAGTGTATTTCGGTTGATCTGCCTGTTCTGCTCCCGCTGTCTCTGGTGAACCCTCTCACCACCCCACACCTCTGGCCTACACCCAAGCTTGTATGTATATATAAATAAATCTTTTTAAAAAAATAAGATTACTTAAAACATTTAAGATTTCTTTGCAGACCTTTTTATCCTTACAAGAGATATCACTAAGGCTATTCAGTCCAATTACATATTTAAAATCACTTGGAATATTTCCTTTCTGTGTAATTTTGTTAACCACTGAATCCATAGGTTTATTCAATTCATTTACTAATTTTTAGGATTTGTTTTAAAAACTAATACTGTAATTTTTTTAATATATATTTTTATTGTTATTTATGTCTTTTACATTTTGTATTCCCCTTGGGTAGCCCACCACCAATTCACCCGTGATCCATCTCCATGGTCCCTTGTGTTCTTTTCTATTCCATTTTGTGCCCTTTTCCTTCCCTCCCTCCGCCTACCTCCC
>PVIJ01010371.1:0-60620 GCA_004024925.1 Scalopus aquaticus
CCTCCTCCTTCACAAAACACCTCAGGCTGCTCCCAGATAGATGGGCAAGAGAATCATGGGGTAGCTCAGAGACGTGGGGCTGAAAGAATTGTCCAGAAAAGAATGGAGACCAGAAAGGGAGGATTCATTGACATACACTGCCAGGGGAAGAAGCTGGCAAGACGGGAGCCATAGCAGTCAGGGATACTGCTCTGTTTTGCATTTCCCCAAACGCCTCACAGCCCATGGCAAACCTAGAGGATCCCCCCCATCTTATGTCTTTTGCATCTCCCAGCACTCTTTGGCTGAGTCAAGTGCAGAGACCAAGCCTTCATCTCAGGAAGTGATAGACTGGCAAAGGAGCAGTTCCTGGAACCCCATTGAAAGAAGAGAGCCCACGTCCTCCTTTGCATTTCTTCTTCCCCAGGAGTCTGCAGTGCACTACCCCACCCCACGGCCATTTCTCCCTGCAAGGTCAAAATTACCCCATCTCTAGAGAACCTTTCCTGTTTGTCTCTGATCAAGCGGCGTCGCGGCTGTGAATATTTCTCACGCCAAAGTCGAGAGGTGACTACTCCTAAGTCCAGAAACCTGAAAATCCAACAAGAAGACCATGAGAGGTGATGGAGCCATCTCCCCTATTGGCCTCAGAAAAGCATGAGGCTGTCAGACAACTTCAATTTGCACTTCTGACCTGAAGAGAAGGTCTCTGCCTGCTCTTTCGTTCTCTCTCTCTCTCTCTCTCTCTCTTTGTCCTCTCTCTCTCTCTCCCCCTCCCTTCTTGCCTCCCTCCCTCAGATGGCATTTTTTGCCTTATTTTAGACCTCAATATTAGGAAAAGCCAGGAAAATGCACCTGCGTGAGCCATGCACATGGTTTCCAGCGGCCGCATAGGCGTGGAGCATCTGGGGCTGGGCGGCCTCATAGGCAAGGCCCAGAACAGCGCCTATGCGGCCGCCCCAACCCACATCCTCAGAGCCTATGCGGCCACGCCCACTCCCCTTGCAGGAAGAAGGGCAGGCCATATTTAAGCCCTCCCGCAACTAGGGAACCGCCAGCAAGCCTAAGTGTGTTCACAATAACATTTGGCAGTGGCTCTGCAGAACTTCATCCTGCAGTTACTTAACCAACTGCAACCCCAGGGACCCCCCACACACACCCCCAGTGATTCTTGGACATCAGGATCGCACCAGGTACAATAGGAAACTCTTGACTGGCTTGGGAATGGACTCGAAGAGGGTGACGGCTCTCATTTTCATCTCTTACCTGGGCTGTTTATTTTGCATACCTGATGTCTTGGGAGTGTCCAAATCATGGGAGTTGAAAACAATATTGTTGTTTTTCTTCCAAGGTCAACGGTTTCAGTTAGATTGTCAACATGGTACTTCCCCACTCCTGAGTTGAGCCAGAGCTTTCAGAGAGATTCAAGGTGGCTGCTGCTGTTTTCTGACAGCCAGGAGAAAGCTTCCCAGAAATCGAAACTAAAGTAAAATTTGGGTAGCCCCTCCTTTGCTTCACCAAAGGACATTCTGTGGAACCTCAGGAGAGCGCCACAAAATCTCCCCCTTTTCTCCTGGGAGTCGCATGCAGTCAAATCAATCAATCAATCAATCTGGGACACATCACCACCTGGTGGCCGCCGCGGGGTGGTGCCGCCTGAAGAGAAGAGGAGTCCAGTGGGCCAGGGCTGTGCTGGGCTATTAGTGCTGTGGGGAGGGGAAAGCTCTCAGGCTTTCAACAATTCCTTTGGTTTCCTTTCAAAGCCGTGTTCATTCAAAGACAAACTTACAGCTTGGAATTATTAAGGAAATTTAAAACGCCATACCCAGCACCTTCCCGCTCCAGGCCATGGCATGCCTCTTCCCTTCAGGCGGCACCACTCAGTAGCGGCCACCAGGTGGCGCTGTGCCCTATATTGCTTGCTTGCTTGATGTTTAGGAGACATACCTTTTCAGATACAGTTTCGGGGGCTCTCAGACCGCTGAGGGGTGCAATATTTTAGGACAACCAGAAGGGACGATTTGCATACCTATGAGGTACTGGCAGTTGTCCCAAAAGAGTGAGAAACCCGATGTTAACATTTTTGAGCAGCCTCAGTTGTACACTTTTTCTTAGAAGTGACGCTTCCCTTTCAATTTTTAACTTTGTCTGATCAACCAAATAGGACACATTGACTGCATGTATCTCCCAGGAGAAAAGGGGGAGATGTTGTGGCGCTCTCCTGAGGTTCCACAGAATGTCCTTTGGTGAAGCAAAGGAGGGGCTACCCAAATTTTACTTTCGTTTAGATTTCTGGGAAGCTTTCTCCTACCTGTCAGAAAACAGTTTCAGCCACATTGAATCTCTCTGAAAGTTCTGGCTCAACTCAGTAGTGGGGAGTAGTACCACATTGACAATCCCCTAACTGAAACCGTTGACCTTGGAAGAAAAACTCCAATTTTGTTTTCAGCTCCCATGATTTGGACACTGCCAAGACATCAGGTATGCAAAATAAACAGCCCAGCTTGAGATGAAAATGAGAGCCGTCACCCCTTCAAGTCCATTTACAAGCCAGTCAAGAGTTTCCTATTGTACCTGGTGAGATCCTGATGTCCAAGAATCACTTGGGGTGTGGAGGGGTCCCTGGGATTGCAGCTGGTTAAGTGAGTGCAGGATGAAGCTCTGCAGAGCAACTGCCAAATGTGATTGTGAGCACCCTTGGGCTTGCTGGCGGTTCCCCAGTTGCGGGAGGGCTTAAATATGGCCTGCCCTTCTTCCTACAAGGGGAGTGGGCGTGGACTCATACGCGTGGTGGATCCAGGGCAGGGTGGTGGCTGGAAACCATGTGCGTGGCTCACACAGGTGCTCACGCAGGTGCAGTTTCCCGGCTTTCCGGCTTTTCCTAATATTGAGATCTAAAATAAGGGAAAAAATTCCATCTGAGGGAGGGAGGCAGGGAGGGAGAGTGAGGAAGAGAGAGAGGGGAGAGAGAGAGAGAGAGAGAGAGAGAGAGAGAGAGAGAGAGAGCGAGCAAGCAGGCAGAGACCTTTCTCTTCACGCAGAAGTGCAAATTGAAGTTGTCTGACGGCCTCATGCTTTTCTGAGACCAGTAGGGGAGATGGCTGCATCACTCTCATTATCTTCTTGTTGGATTTTCAGGTTTCTGGACTTGAGAATACTCACCTCTTGACTAGGGCGTGATAAGAATTCACAGCTGTGATTCCGCTTGACCAGAGACAACAGGAAAGTTTCTTTATAGATGGGGTAACTTTGACCTTGCAGGGAGAAGTGGGCGTGGGGGTTGGGTAGTGCAGTGCAGACTCCTAGGGAAGAAGAAATGCAAAGGAGGACTCGGGCTCTCTTCTTTCAATGGGGTTCGGAAACTGCTCCTTTGCCAGTCATCACTTCCTGAGATGAAGACTTGGTCTCTGCACTTGACTCAGCCAAACTGTGCTGGGAGATGCATAAGATGGGGAGGTACCTCTAGATTTGCCATGGGTTGTGAGGCGTTTGGGGAAGTGCAAAACAGAGCAGTAGCTCCCGTCTTGCCAGCTGCTTCCCTTAGCAGTGTATCTCAATGAATCTGCCTTTTCTGGTCTCCACTCTTTTCTGGAGAATTCTTTCAGCCCCATGTCTCTGAGCTATCCCATGATTCTCTTGCCCATCTATGTGGGAGCAGCCGTCACACGTGAGGTGTTGTGTGGAGGTGGAGGGTGTCCCTTCTTCCTCTCCTCTTCTCTGCTCTCCTCTCTTACTCTCCACACCCCTCCACACCCCTCCCCTCCCCTCAAAACTCGCCTCCATCCACTTCCCCTCACTTCCCCCCGCCATTCTGTCCTGTCCTCTCCTTTCTCTAAGACCGATGCGTCCTTCAGTTCTCTTCCCTAATAACATTGAGGGTTGCAGCCAAAGCTTGGAGTACCCAGCTCACTCACTGTCACCTCCCTTCGATTGTAAGAGTGTGGTGGCTGTTTGTGCCCAGGGAACCTTCACTGATTCTTTCTTTTTGCCGGAGGAGAAACTTGGCTTTCAAGTGTGGAGCACAGAACTGGCTTTTGAGAGGTAGGGCGCCAGGAGAGATGGTAGGAATAGCTTTTGAGCAGCTGGCTGATTTGCTTTTCGGATCAGTGCAGTCTGTTGAAGGGCATCCTGAACACAAATGTCTAAAAAGAGAACAAAAGAGCACATGTGCTGGGTTGGAAACTGAAAACCTGTCAGAACATTGCTCTCAATGAAATTGCCTTCGGTTGAGGCCAGGCAGTTACTTGGTGTGAGGTGTGTTGGGCTGCACTGGGGTGCTGTGCTGGTCAGGGCTGGGCAGTACCCTGGGGCCTGCTGCATGGGGCCCAGCGAAGATTGTACTCAAAGCTTCAGTTTAGATAAGCCTTAAAGGTAAACTAAGATTAACCTTAATCTTAAACTAAGATTGGCCTTAAATCTAAACTAAAGTAAAATTTGGGGAGTCCTTTATTTGCTTTACTAAATGACATTTTGTGGAACCTCAGGAGAGCATCACAAAATCTCCCCCTTTTCTCCTGGGAGACACATGCAATAAATGTGTCCTATTTGGTTTATCTGGCACAGTTACAAATTTAAAGGGAAGCCTTGTCACTTCCAAGAAAAAGTGTAAAACTGAGTCTGCTCAAAAATGTTAACATTGGGTTTCTCACTCTGCTTCCTTTATTCTGTGTGCATGGCCAAATCTCTTATAGAGCATGAACACCTTATCAGGCTGGCATCCCTATGTATCCCCTGGTTTCATCCTAACACTGGCTCTGATAAATACAGCTTTGAAGCAGTATAAATATAGGAGCTAATGTAAGCTAATCTGAGATTCTTAGAATTCCCTGCCTATGAAAGTTTGTAGCCTACTCCAGATTTGGCATCTACAGCTCTGTCAGAGAATCAGTATTCTCTCCTTGCTCAGCACCACCTCCTCAAACCAACATTGCAAGGTAAGTTAGGATCTCAGATGTGACCATTCTTATACTGATATCATGAACCTTACCTTAGTAGTTTGCAACCCCCCCTCTTTAAATGTCTATTGAACTGTATGCTTAATTATTGCAATGTGAATTTCCCCCAATAAATCATATCGGAATTACATGTGATTTTCTTGAGTTGTAAATGAAACCTTTCCAATCAGTTGGGAATTAGCATGTTGAGATCTAATATTCATACTACAAAATAGTATGAATTAGTGCACTGCAAAGATCTTGACAAATTAAGCAAACTGGTTTCAGACTTCTACTTCATAATAATTTTTTTTTCTTTTTTTTTTTTTATTTATACATGCAAGCTGGGGCGCAGGCCAGAAGTGTGGGGCGGCGAAAGGGTTCACCAGAGACAGAGCGGGGAGCAGAACAGGCAGAGCAGAAGTACACTGCTGAGGGGAGCAGCGGGCGAGGCAGGAGAGGTCTGCCCCACCATGTGGGATTCTCCCCGGCCGGGCGTCGAACCCGCGCCACCGCTGCCGACAGCTCCACAGCGCACCGCCCAACCGCTGCGCCACCGGGGAGGCCCATACTTCATAATAATTTTATTAAAAAGGAAGACTTATGAAGGGAAATGTTATTATCCCATAACTACAGTTTACAAAGATTCTCTTTACTTTCCAGACACAAAATAAAGTATTTTAGTCTGATATGTAATGACTTAGGTAATGAAATATTTTTATAAGTGAACTGATTTTCTATATGATATAAAATATTAAAAAATATTTAAAGCTGTCTATGATAAGTCATTTTAGAGCTATTATAAATAATGTTGTCTTTCATCTATGAATATTCTTTTGTCTACTACTCTGGAATGTACATAAAGTTTTACTATGTAAAAATGTACATGGAAAAATATTTAAAAACTACAATGAATATTAATATTAGTTGCCTGCATTCAATACAAGTATAAATGGTTTTTATTTTTCTCTATACTATTCTACATTTCCTAGTTTTGTTTAATAGATAACATATTTATAAAGATGCATTTGTGAAGGATGTGCCCAAAATTCTACATATGTTATCAAGTTTATAGAAAAATCGTGAAGCAAAAAAAAAAAAAAAAAAAGGATTAGTTGAAGGGTAATAATTGTGTTCTGAGCTTAGGAGTCTTTCAATTCTTTCTTCTTTTCACATTCTTTAAGACTTTTGTTCAAGTATTATTTTAATGAATATATGATTTCATTTCTAAGAAGACTCTTAAGACTTAAGCAGTGTCTGAAGGGACAACTTAGACCATACAATTCTATATCATAGAACTTGATTGATAAGATAATTTCAGGTAGACTAACAGTATTAATTCATACATAAGAAAAAGTTATTAACCATCCAACAACCTACTTTTGGTGTTCTTTCTCTTCATTTTTGTAGATAAATGCTTGAAATAGGAAGTCTATAAGCATTAGTGGCCTTGGGATACCTATAGCAATGGTATACTTGACATTTTAAAGTCTTAATTCCCTTTATTCACAATGTAATCAGGAGTCTTAAAATTTTCTAATAGATCAGCTTAATTGTTTTTCAATCCCCAGACTCTTAAAGTTATGATTTAGTCTAGTTATATTAATGGACAGTCTTAGTTCATTACACTCATATGGAAATAGAGTCAAGACTCTCTGTCTTTGCCCCCTGGTTACTGGTTTCTTAAAGTAGATTGTCAAATGGTTTTAAAAAGAAATAAATGAATTTTAAAATAGACATATTAACCTAGATTCATCACCAGTTCCTTATATACCAAACTTTCAGTCTCTCCTCTTTGTCATTCTCCCATGTATGAATTACTTTATTGATTAGGAAGCTATGACCTGAGTACCTAATGAAATTCTGTAGTGAAAAACTCATTTTAGAAAGAAATTAATAATTTCGACAGTGAAAACCAATTTTCTTATGTTCAGTCTTATAATTGATCTTGCATTCTTTCCCATGTTTGCCCCAAACATCACTAATATATGACACAGTGCATATAATCAATTAAAATGAAAGAATTATATAAAATGTTTCTCTAAGATTAACCTTTAGCTTTTCTCATATAAAATTTCTTATATTTATTTGCTCAATAGCTAAGATTTTATTAAAGAATTAAGCAGTTTTGCAAATATATTTGTTGTTGAAAAAATCATAGACTGATGTTTCCATATGTTGTTTTAAGAATTATATAATTTATTGATGAAAACAGCAATTAATATAAACTGAAGAGCACTAAGAAATTCTAAATTTTAGGGCAACTTGTAATATAATAGACATTGTGCTACAAGGTTTTCATTCACACACACACACATAAAAGGCACAATATATATGTGTGTATGTGTGTGCGCATATGTGTATTTACATATATATGTCCTCCCAACTTACTTCTAAGTTGCTGCTGGAAATAACCAGTTCTCATAATTTAATTTTCTAAGAAGTTTTCTTCATATGCTCATGAAAACATGTACATACCTAATAATATACAAAAACGAATCCTTGAAAGCTGAGTATAGAACTGAAGAACTGAATCATCCAGAGGGATGGGGTTAGGGGAGGGATAAGAACAAAGAGGGAAGGGTGTACAATCAACTACAGTGGTGGGCTAAGGGTGATTTGGTGGTAGGTGCACTATGGTGGCAATATCTGATGGAGATATCCAAATATTATCTCAATTAAACATTAATAAATTGATTAATTAAAAAATAATACACACTTTATGATCCACATTATGTGTATTGCTCACTGTCTTCTTGCCCCCTAATAGATGTTGAAAAATATTTCTATGAAGTACAAATAGAGTACTTCATTCTGTTAAATTATCAAAATATAGTTGAAACACTTATTCAGTCTCCCTAGTGATCCGGTTGTGGAGTGCTGTGTGATCTTGTGTAACCTATTGTAGCAAGTCTTGAGTAGAGAGGATTAATATTCCCATTTAGGAAACTAAGCCTGGACAGGTTAGATTATCTGTCCAAGAGCACAGAATGAGTGAACAAAGTTGGAATACATGACTCTGAAGTCTGTGCTTCTAACTGACAGAGAAGCTTTTTAACAATGAGCTTGAAACAGTTTGAACTGGTATTAGAGAGTCAAAACTGATCAGATCTTTGACCAATCAGAATCGTTTTCAGAGTTTCAATTGTTTTGACATGCCGGTTTGATATGATCAGAATGATTCCAGCCAGTTTGAACCGTCAAAACCACTTTGAGCTGTCCAGAACCAGTTATGGCCTGTCAGAACCGGTTCTAACCAGTCAGAACCGGTTTGAACTGATCGAAACCAGTTTGAGCCACTTGGAACTGGTATGAACTGGCTGGTACTGGTTTGAACTAGTCAGACTGGTTTGAGCTGGTGGGAACCAGAACTGGTTTGAGCTAGTTGGAACCAGTCAGAACTGCTTTTGGCCAGTCAGAAACGGTTTGAACTGATCGAAACCAGTTTGAGCCACTTGGAACTGGTATGAACTGGCTGGTACTGGTTTGAACTAGTCAGACTGGTTTGAGCTGGTGGGAACCAGAACTGGTTTGAGCTAGTTGGAACCAGTCAGAACTGCTTTAGGCCAGTCAGAAACGGTTTGAACTGGCCAGAACTGGTATGAGCTGGTCAAAACCGATTTTAGCCAGTTTGAACCGGTTGGAACCAGTTTTGAACTGGTCAGAACAAGTTTGAGCGAGTTTCAGACACTCAGAACCGGTTTCAGGCAGTCGGAAGGGTTTTCAGCCTGTCTGAGCAATTCAAACCAGTGTCAGTGGTTTTTATTTGGTTTCACATTCAGTTAGCTTGAATAGTGAGAACCAGACTCAGTTGGTTTCAGTTTCAGTTGTTTTCACTTTCAGATCTTTGACGAGTCATTGGTTTCACCTGCAGTCAGTTTGATCACCAGTGTCTGTTAGTTTTGAGTTGGTTTCCCTCAGTTTTTTGAACGGATAAAAAACTTGAGATATCATAACCAGTCTCAGTTGGGGTTAGTTTCAGTTGTTTTCACTTTCAGATCTTTGACGAGTCATTGGTTATATGTTTGAAGGCTTCGAAACTGGTTAGAACCGGTTTGAACAGGTTAGAACTGGTATGAACTGGTCGAAACTGGCTTGAACCAGTCAGAACCGCTTTTTTTGGTAGCAGGAACCGGTTTGAGCCGGCCGGAACCGTTTTAAACAAGTCTGAGCTTGCCGGAACCAGTCTGAACTGGCTGGAACTGGGCTGAACTGGCCGGAACCTGTTTGAACCTATCGGAACAGGTTTGAGGTGGCTGGCTGGAACCGGCCTGAGCCGGTCACAATCAGTCTGAAAGCGGCCAGAACTGGTTTCAGCCGGCCAGAACCGTTTTGAGCCAATCGGAACCGGCCAAAAACGGTTTGAGCCTGTCAGAACTGGTTTGAGCCAGTCGGAATCGGTTTGAACCAGCAGAACCGGTTTGGAACGGTCAGAACCGGCTTGAGCCGGTCGGAAATGGTTTGAGCCGGACTGAATCGGTTTGGGACAATCGGAGCCGGTTTGATCCGGTCTGAACCGGTTTGGGCATGTCAGAACTGGTTTGAGCCGGTCGGAACCGTTTTGGACCTGTCAGAACCGGTTTAAGCCGGTCGGAACCGGTCAGAACTGGTTAGAACGGGTTTGAGCTGGTCTGAGCCACTGAGAACTGGTTTGTACTGGTTGGAACTGGTTTGAGCAGGTCGGAACTGGTTTGAGCCAGTCAGAACCGGTTTGAGCCGGTCTTAGCCAGTCAGAACTGGTTTGAGCTGGTCGGAACCGGTTTGAATTTGTCAGAACTGGCTAGAGCCGGTCTGAGCAACTCAGAACTGGTTTGATCCGGTTAGAACCAGTTTGAGCTGGTCGGAACTGGTTTGAGCAGGTCAGAACTGGTTTGAGCAGGTCAGAACTGGTTTGGGCCGGTTGGAACCAGTTTGGACCGGTTTTGGCCGGTCAGACCCGGTCAGAACCTGTTCGGGCCGGTTTGAATCAACTGGAACCGGATTGATCCGGTTTGAACCGATCAGAACCGGTTTGAGCCGGTCAGAGCTGATTGGAACCAGTCAAAAACGGTTTGAGCTGATTGGAACCGGTCGTAATCAGTCTGAGCTGAGCAGAACTGGTTTGAACCAGCCTGGACCGGTTAGAGCTGTTTTGAGCCTGTTTGAACCGGTCAGAGCAGGCTAGAACCGGTCAGAACTGGGTTGAGCAAGTTTGAGCTGGTCAGAACTGTTTTGAACCGGCCAGAACCAGTTTGAGCTGGTCTGAACCGGCCGGAACCGGTATGAGCAAGTTTGAACCGGTCAGAGCTGGTTTGACCTGGTTTTAGCCAGCCAGAGCCGGTTAGAGCCTGTTTGAACCAGTCAATACCTGTTTATATGGTCAGAAACAGTTTCATCCGGAACTGAACCAGTCGGAACCAGTTTGAGTCAGTCAGAGCCAGTCTGAGCTGGGCAGACCAGCCTGAGCCAGGCAGAACCGGCTAGAGCCAGTCGGAACTGGCTAGAGCCAGTTTGTGCAGTTTTGAACCAGCCAGAGCCAGCTTGAACCGGCAAGAGACAGCCAAAACCTGCCTGAACCAGTTTGAGCCGGTCGGAAGTGGTTTGAGTCCGTCGGAACAGGTTCGAGCCAGTCTGAATTGTTTAGGACCGGCTTGAACTGGTTTGAGCTGGCCAGAACCGGTTTTAGCTGGTTGGAACTGGTCTGAACCAGCCAAAACTGGATTGGGCCAGTCAGAACCGGTCTGAGCTGCTTTGAAACAGCTGGAAACCGGTTTGAGGTAGTCGGAAGCAGTCGGAACCATTTTGAGCCAGTCAGAACTGGTTTGATCCAGCCGGAACCTGTTTGAGCTGATCTGAACCGGTTTGACTTGGCCACAACCAGACTGACCTGGTTTGATCTGTTCAGAACCAGTTTGAGCCGGTCTGAATCACTTTGTACTGGCTGGAACCAGTCTGAGCGTTTTGGAACTGGTTTGAGCCAGCTTGATCAGGCTGGAACTGGTTTGAGCTGGTTTGATCCGGTTGGAACTGGTATGACCTGGTCGGAGCTGGCTTGAACCAGCCGGAACCGGTTTGAGACAGTTGGAACTGGTTGGATCCGGTCTGAGCTGGTTGGAGCTGGTTTGATCTAGTTCCGACCAGCTGAAACTGGCTCCGACTAGCTGAAACCGTTTCAAAGAGGACTGCCTGCCTCAGAACTGATAAATAGCAGTCCCTTAAGTGGCAGATCATAAAGCCTATTCAAAAAGTTTATCAGGGAAATATAAAAAGTTAGGTACTCGCAAACCAAGTCAAAATTTTATAAAAGTGATAATTACTGAAGAACATTAATAATCATATATCTATTATCAATATGAAGAGTTATATACTGACTACTTTTCCCCAATGTGATTGTACACAGTTATTCACAAGTATTGGCATAGTATAGGAGAGTATTATACTGACTGGTTCAGACTGGTTCCAACCGGTTCTGACCGGCTCAAAACAGTTCAAGCTGGTTCTGACTGTTTCAAGCCGGCCGCAACTAGTTCCGACCAGTTCAGACTATCTCAAACCGGCTAAAACTCTTCAGACCTGCTGAAACCAGCTCTGACCGTTTAAAGCCGGTTCAGACTGTTTCAAACTGGTTCCGACTGGTTCCCACCAGCTTGGACCTGTTGAGAGCAGTTTTGACTGGTTCAAACCGGCTTAAACGGGCTCCGATTGGTGTAGACCAATCCTAACTGGTTCTGACCAACTCAAACTGGTTCCGACCGCTCCCTCTCCTTTTGTGCAAACCCTTTTCTCCAGGTGGGTTTGCAGCTTCGCCCTCAGGGTCCTGAACTTTCCTCAGCAGCTCCTGGAGGGGCTGAGTTTGTTCTTCTGCTTGGCTGCAAGTCTCTCTTTCAGCCTGTCTAAACATTACTTCTTTCTGCCTTTCCCTGTATTTCATTCTGGAATCTCTAACAGTCCTATTTTAATTTCATTGATTTATTTTTTTATTTATTTATGCATACAAGAACTGGGCTGCAGGCCAGAGGTGCAGGGTCTGAGAGGATTCACCAGAGACAGAGTGGGGAGCAGAACAGACAGATCTACTGAAGTAGATGGGGAGCAGCTGAAGCTGAGGGGAATAGCGGGCAAGGCAGGAGAGGTCTGCTGTGCCCTGTGGGAAGCTGGCTGACAGGGGATCGAACGGCTGCGGTGGCTGTGGATCGTTTCATAGTGCTGAGACTTAACCCCTTGTTCCACCAGGGGGGCCACTATTTTAATTTCTTCAGCATAATTTCCCCTCTGATTTTTCTCTCTTCTCTCATCACTGGAGGTGTAATTCCCGGTGCTCTTGTCCACTGTCGTCACTCATGGCGGCTTTTTCATCGTGTGTTTCGTCATTTGGGTTTGGGCACCTCTGAGCATGGCACACGCATCACATGCGATCTGACTAATGAACATGCCTAGACCCATCTGTGTTGGCTCCACCGTGGCCTGGGACCGACTCTGAGGTCAGTGTTTCCTGGGAATTCCATTCCTAAGCTGGCCCAGAAATCCAGACTCCAGGCCCCCACATTGCAAATGTCCTCTTAGGGGGCAGCTGGGTTCACTGTGCCCAGTTCTCATGAAAACTTCCTTCAATCTGGGCCATGTGATGCTAATCTCCTCTGCTTCCCCTTCTGCACACTGGGGTCTTCTTGTACCCTCTCCACAGCAGGAGCAGTGCTCCAGGCTCCAGCCTTTTTTTCTTTGCATACAAGCTGGAGTGCAGGCCAGAGGCGTGGGGCGGCGAGAGGGCTCACCAAAGACAAAGTGGGGAGCAGAACAGGCAGATCAACTGAAGTACTGCTGAAGTACTGCTGAGGGGAGTGGAGGGCAAGGCAGGAGAGGTCTGCTGCGCCATGTGGGAATCTCTCCAGCCGGGCATAGAACTCGTGCTCCATCCGCCAACAGCTCCACAGCGCAGCACCTAACCTGTTGCGCTACCAGGGAGGCCCAGGCTCCAGCTTTTGTGGGATTCTGAATTGCTGTCACCCGCCTCTTGTCCCAATCCCCAACCAGGTCCCCTCTCTGAGCTCTGACAAGCTCTGGGGTCGCAGGACCCTGACTTGGAGCCTCTCTCTGGGCTCACATCCTCTACGCCTTTGTCTCCTGGGGTTTCTGTGCTCTCAGGCCGCAACAGCACGACCAGCGGTTCTTGAAGCTGCTCTTTATGCAACACTTTTGTGTGCTCTGCTCGGGCTGCAATTGCTGCTTCCTCTCCCTCCACAGCATCCAGGGAGTCTGAAGGCATCAGTTTGGAAGTGCCAACCACGGGGTAGAGAGCTCAGGTCATCACAATGCAGGGGGGACCATCGCTGCAGACAGCGCTGGCTGCTTGGCGGCTCTTCCAGCAGAGGTGCACAGCTGTGCCCTGGAGCATCGCGTGAAGAGCCAGAACCCACAGCTCTTTGAAACAAGCAGCATTGGTGCCTGGTGGCACAACGGGTTAAGTCTCAGCATTATGAAGTTGTCCAAAGCCACTGCAGCACGAGTTCAATCCCCAGCCAGGGAGCTTCCCACAGGGCGCAGCAGACCTCTCCTGTCTCCCCGCTGCTCCCCTCAGCAGTGTCTTTCAGTGGATCCACTTGTTCTGCTCCCCACTCTGTCTCTGGTGAATCCTCCCACCCACCCCCCAACACCTCTGGCCTACACCCCAGCTTGTATGCATAAATAAATAAATCTTAAAAAAAAAACAAGCAGCCTCGCTGTTGCCCAAAGGTGACTCTGCCTTAGTCTTTGAATCCCCGTATTCACACAAGCCAGCATGGAGAGGGAGAGAGGCGTTTGTCAAAGGACAAACAAAATGAGCACCGAGGGCCTCCCTGGTGGTGCAATGGTTAAGCGCTGCACTGTGGAGCTGTCAGCAGCAGCGATGCGAGTTCGACGCCCAGCCTGGGAGAATCCCTCATGGTGCGGCAGACTTCTCCTGCCTCGCCCGCTGCTCCCCTCAGCAGTGTATTTCTTATCTGCCTGTTCTGCTCCCCACTCTGTCTCTGGTGAACCCTCTCGCCACCCCATGCCTCTGGCCTGTACCCCAGCTTGTATGTATAAATAAATAAATCTTTAAAAAAAAAAACAAAGACAAAATGAGCACCGTGCCCAAGTTACGCGTAAAACTTCAATCACTGGAGAAGCAGCCTGAAGAGGTGTCAGTGTCATATAGTGACCACCATGCTGTGGTCAGCGCCCCCCTCGCCCCATGGGCACCCTTAGGCCTGGCCAGCAGAGCCGACTGTCCTTTGACTTTCTGGTAGGTGCTTCCAAGTGCACCGCAGCCCAGGTCAGCCAGCTGACAGCTCTCAGAGCCATCTCCAATGCTGGCTCAGTTCTCTAGAATGGATCTGCCCAAGGGAGCATCCCACAATCCTTGCAGGCCGGTTCAAGGTCAGCCTGCAGCAAAGTCAGACCTCCCCAGGCTGTTGTGGCCCCTCTCTGGCCAAGGCCAAGTGTTTCCAGACTGCCACGGATGCCTAGATGCTGAGTGGCAGAGGACGTGAAGGACCTGGGGGGTCTGAGGTTGCACAGGATGGAGCAGTCAGAAAGTTTAATCAGATTTGCTCGAATAGCATCATGGCGCCCATCTCCCAGATCTTACCGTGTAATTTCGAGTGAGGGTGATGTCAGTGCCATCTCGCAGGTAGTGGGTTTCCATGAAGCCACTAGCAATGAGACCTCTGCAAGAAACAAGAACTCACAAAGGTGAGCACCTTGGACTCTTGCGGGAAGGTTGCTCATGAAGGTCAGGGCAACGGGCCAGCACGGGGATGAGCCCCCTCATTTCACAGATGGCCTGGGAGGCTGCGGAGTGAGCCTGTTGGGGTGACCTAGGGATCAGGAGGAGGCTCAGGCAGGTCAGTATCAGACATGTGTCTCCAACAATGGCCCTCGCATGCCCTAGGAGCTGCCACCTCGCTCCTCAGCACACACAGGTGTGCACACTTGCACAGGTAGAGTGGGCAGACACGTGTTCAAATGCATGCTGGAACACATGCAGACACGTGTGCCAGAACATATGCCAATGCATACTGAAACACAAGCACATATACTCTTCTACAAGCAGCACTTGCAGATTTCCTGCGTACTTACTATGTGCTAGGTGCTGGGGATAAACACGAAGTCACAGGCCCTGCCCTCTGGAATCAATGATTAAGCACCTGTGGGGAAATCTTTGGGCTGGCGCCGGGGCCCTGGGGCTCTGCCCCTGCTTAGGAGACCTGTCTGCTGCCATTGAAATATCACAGAAGCGCCGGGCACAGCAGTGAAATATTGAAGGTGGTGCTAAGGGAGTCGAGGAAAAACACTTTGGGGACACCCAAGGACTGAGGTTCTGGAATGAATTGAGGGAGAAAAATTCTAATTCATGGTAACTGAAATTCTATGCACTGCAAGGGCTTCAATGCCGACAGGAAAGCTCATTTCATTTTCTTTTTTTTTTTGGTTTATTTTTTATTTTTACATACAAGCTGGGGTACAGGCCAGAGGCGTGGGGCGGCGAGAGGGTTCACCAGAGCCAGAGCAGGGAGCAGAACAGGCAGATCAGAAATATACTGCTGAGGTGAGCAGTGGGCGAGGCAGGAGAGGTCTGCCGCGCCATGTGGGATTCTCCCTGGCCGGGCGTCGAATTTGCGTAACCGCTGCCGACAGCTCCAAGGCGCAGCGCTTAACCGCTGCGCCACCGGGGAGGCCCTCATTTCATTTTCAATTCTTTGGCAATTTCTTTTGAAATGGGCACTGATTTGATCCTTCCAACATAACAGCAATGGGTATTTCATGTGCACCGACTATGTTCTTGGGTGCTGGGGCTACAAAGATAAACAAGGACATGACAAGGTATGTGAGTGATGAAAGACAATTAGGTGGGAAGGGCTGTCATCACGTAGGAAGGCTCACTGGGGGAGGGGACGCGCAGTAGGGGGAGGGTAGCGGAAACAGATGCTTGCCGAGGAGCTAGCGGATGGCACAGAAGTTGGCCAAGGAGGGTGGGAGGAGAAGGGTGCTGTGAGCAGAGGCTGGCAGGCCCAGCAGCCCTGAGGGTCTGGAACGCAGAGCTGGATGGGTGCTGGGCAGGGAGAGCTAGACTGCAGCCTGGTGGTGTTGTCTGGGCAGCAGGCTGGGGCTGTCTGTGTTGATTGGTGGTCTTCACAGGCAGCGTGGTGAGTGTGCCCTCCCTGTCTCCAGAAGACCCACTCCACACCTGGGTCCTGCAGGGGCCCTCCACGCCCTGTCTGGAGATGAGTGTGGCATGCAGGCTCAGCCATGGCAAATCTTCACTGTGGCACGCTTCGGGTGGGTCGTGGGAAGAGGTCTTGCCTCTTTGTTCCCAAAGCCCCAAGTGTGAGCCCTGGGCTTCCTTCGGCCTGGCCCCAGGCTTCCGAGGGCACTGTCCCCGGGGGGCACAGCCAAGTCCGGCCAGAGGGCAGGGTGGGGAGGGCTTCTGGCACTGGGGCCCATCCCACCTCTCCTGGTGCTCAGTAGCCCCCTTCTCTGGCGGGGCAGGTTTTGCAGCCAGAGTCCTGATAGATACCACTGGGGAAGCAGGACGTGGGAATGGGATGAATGTAATGGATGAGACGTGCTTCCTTCCAGTGGGGTTTCATGGACTCTCTCCCATCCAAGTCCAGCATTGAGAGAAACGTGCTGTTTTAGATGGATTTCCATCTACTTAGGACATGCCTGGTTCAAAGCCAGAAGCTCCTTCTCCAGCCCAATGCTCACACCTGGGCAGAGTGGGGGTGGGGCTGGGCTCAGTCAGTGAGGGGGGGCATTGTCTGCCTCGTGACTGGGGCCCTCGCTTCTCAGAGTCTCGCTGTTGAGAGAGCAGATCTCAGACCTGCTGGAAGGAGCAGGGGGCAGGGACAGGTGGAGCAATGGGACAGAGGGGGCTGCAGCCACAGCGGGCTGGAGGGAGGGGGCAGAACATGGGGGTGGGGAGCAGGAGAAGGAGGCAGGGCTGGGCTTTGGGGCTTGGAGGAGGGGCCTGGTCAGAGTCAAGTCCAGAGAAAGGAGGAAAAGAATAATTATAATTTAAATTATTATTCTATTAGGTTCACAGTTTATTAATCATTTAGTCATTCCACTCAGTGAAGCTGGGCCCTTATTTTGAAGTCAAGGTATGTGAACACTTAACATGAAGAGGAACCACTGTTATGGAAACTTCCAGACCAAAGAGACAGAGTGGGAAGGCTGTTCACTGGACAGGTGTCCCGGAGAGGACTGACCTCCCAAGGAGACGCCTGAAGCCCCTCAGAGAGCTGAGGCTGGCAGTCAGCTGCCCCAGGTTTGCAGGTAGGAAACACGGGTGCAGCAGCTGTCAAGTTTGTGAGAAGGTCTTAAAAGGTGTTTCAGGACATCCCTGGTGGTGCAGGGCTGAGTTTCAGGCTATCACCCGGCGGCCTGAGTTCGATCCCCTGCCAGGGAGCTTCCCATAGGGCGCAGCAGACCTCTCTTGTCTCCCTGACCCCCTCAGCAGTGTATTCAGTAGATCTGCCTGTTCTGCTCCCCACTCTGTCTCTGGGGAGTCCTCTCACCCCTCATACCTCTGGCCTGCACACCAGCTTATATGCGTAAATAAATAAAAATAAATCTTTTTAAAAAACAATGTGTTTCAGTAAGTGCGAGGTGAAATTTTTTGCCTATGAATCTTTCACTTTTGTTATCATCTGAGAGGCCCTCACAGATCGCCCTGACCCCGGAATGGCCCCAAATGGAGACAGGGCGCAGGGGGCGGGGCCTGAGTCTGGCACAGGTGGGTCCCCAACACCTGGCATACAGGGACCTGACTGACAGCTCAGTTGCGGGCACGGCACTTTGATGTGGCACCTTCTTGGGCACCAGAAAGGATGGGGATCGGCTCTGGGCGCTGTTCCAGCATGGAGCTCAGAAATTCTGGAGCTCTCTGGACCTTCAGTTCCACTGGTGGTGGGGGCCCCTCTGAGGCCCCCTCCATCGCTCAGTCCCAGGGCCCAAGCTTCCATGGTGGGGGCCCCGGGAACCGGGAGGGGAGGTACACATAGTGCCTCCGGAA
This sequence comes from Scalopus aquaticus, assembly GCA_004024925.1. Lineage (NCBI taxonomy): Eukaryota > Metazoa > Chordata > Mammalia > Eulipotyphla > Talpidae > Scalopus > Scalopus aquaticus. The sequence continues at coordinate 17,929 of PVIJ01010371.1, forward strand.
CACCCCTTGCTGCTCCACCTCTCTGGTGCCAGGTGGTCTGTCCCACCTGTCCCTCAGGCTGCGGAGCCCAAGGCGGTCACACCTCTCCCGGCGAAAGCCCCCAAAGGCTTCGCATCACACTTGGAATGAAATCCCAGAGCCTTCCAGCGTCCCCCCGGCACTGAGACCTCATCTTCCCACTTTCCCCAAGGCTCACTCTGCCCCAGGCAATGCTGCCTTCTGGCTGATGCTAGAACATTCCAACCCTATCCCGCTCAGGGCGTACCGTGTGCCTGGCTGGCTCCTTCTCAGTCTTCAGGCACTAACTTCAACTTAGTTCTCACATCTTCACAGAGCAGCTCTTCCTGACCACGGAGCCTGAGGTCACCCCCTCACCACACGCCCCACATCACAGAGCCCCTTTTGTCTCCACCCGCGGGCTCGCGACTCCTCTGCGCCCCCAGCCCAGCCTAGCCCAGGTGCTGTTAGCTCATTTAACCCTGACAGTATTTAGACCTGTCATAAAATGACATTTTATTCCCCAAAGCACAGGAGAGGAGGAAGAAACAACAGTCACTTTTACCCCTTGGGGCCCTTTCTCTACCCCTCATTTTCATTCCAATTTCAACAAGGGCTGTGAGATACAGGGAAGTGAAGTGACCACCCCCAAGGTAACACAGTGGATGGCACACCTGGGGTTTTGCTTCAGCACCACAGGGGATAACTCCCAGTGCCCACCACAGGCACCAAGGGGGTAGGGGGGATGGACAGATGGACGGACAAGTGGGTGACTGAGCAGAACCCCCGTCATCTAGGCGACCCTTTCCCTACCCAGAAACAGCGACCCATCCTTGGCATGCACCAGGGCAGGTCAGGGACCATGAGGGAAATTGAGGCACAGCTCAGCCGGCCTTTGTGTGTCTCACCGAAAAGTAGCTGAGGCTGCTTGAGCAAACCCAGACAGACAGGTGGACAATGACATGTTGGCCACATCACAGTAACAGACCGGTTTCCTGCAGATTTCCCAAGGAGAAAATCCAATTAGACAGATTCCCTGTGTCAGCAGATGGAAACAGAAGGTGAATGCGTAATTTCGTGAGAACATTCTTTCTCTCTGCTTATTAGGTTAGCTGATCCTAACAAGGAATCCTGTCCCTCTCCACAAGAAAATGAGATGAATTTTAACTGTGCTAGGAGATGATTTTGCTGTTACAAGTGACACCTAATTATTCTCTCCTTTCACCATATTTATGGTGCTCAACCCAGAATGCGACACCCATGCAACACCCTGAGAGCTCACCATCTGCTGAAGGAAGGATCCAAGGGGTGACCAGCACCAAGCTTGGCGTGGGGGGGCTCCAGGTTTCCAGCCCAGAAGCTGCCGGTGCCCTTGTGGGTCCAGAAAGACCGGGCCGGAGTCAGGCTGCGAGGGGGTGCGGCTAGGTGGAGGGCAGAGAGGAGCGAGGAGAGTATTCCACAGAGCAGAAATACACCCTGCAGGCATGGAGGGCACGTAACAGACTGAGCAGAGGGGGAAGGGAAATTGTGGGGTTCTACGTTCTTGGGGTGCAAAATTTGGGGCAGGGAGACATGCATCTGCTGAGAGGGCAAGCCGGGGGGCAATCCCTGGTCTCAGGTGTCCCTGACTTTATCCCATGTGAAGAGGAGCCCTGGACCAGCAGCCACCTAAGCCAACTCAGGCCGGAGCTCAGGCCCCTCCGCAGCAGGTGCTAGAGACCTGGAGCTCAGGCTGGAGGCGGGGAGGTGGCAGGAGGTTTAAACTCTGAACATGCCAGGAAGGGGGCTTTGGGAAGGGATTCAGGAGAGGGGACAGGCTTGAGAACCTCACTCCCCTACTGAGACAACTGAGTTGGGAATTCAGAGAGCAGAGGCAGGAGGCCAGGAGCGCAGCCTCGGCCACTGGAGGCTGAGACTCCTCAGAGAAGCGTCAGAGGGCGTGAGCTGTGGGCTCCAGGAGCCCCAGTTTAGGGAGTGGCCTGGAGTGAAAACACCCGCTTCCTTTATAGGCAAACAGAAGCTCCCCCTTTCCAGTGCAGTATTGTATTTTCTGATTTCAAAGTCTTTGGGTGCAGAAGGCTGGAAACAATCATTTAGGGTTTCCATTAAAACTTCAGGGTGTAGACAACGTCCTTCCTTACACAATGTCTTACATTTCTGAAACAATTGGAGTATTGAAATAAAAAAATATCCCCTCAAATTGCTTTCCTAGGACCACTATTGAAAGACCCCTCCTCTAAATTTGCCATTATAGGATTTAGTTATAGAGTTCAAGTGAGATGGATTTCATCAAAATGACATATTTTATTCCCCAAAGCACAGGTATATATAGCACAGTATATGCCCTTCTTTAGCCTCAAGGCTCTCTCTAACCTCCTCCTGACCCCTGTCCCAGAGGCCCACTGGGGCCTAGGGAGCACCCACTCCAGTAACGTTTCTGTCCCTCACAGGGGACCAAATTGGGGACTGCTAGCAAGGGTTCTTCAATAAACTGGCAGCTCCCTCTACCCCCGAATCTTGCTCTGAGACCAGGGCACCCTCTCAAGTCTGCCGGGCCCCGTGTCCCAGGAAGCTCCTTAGCCTCCTTTGCAGCTCAGCACTCAGGCAGACACTTAGCTAACCATAGCTGCAGTCTCCAGAGAGCCAGGCCTCCCACCATAGGGACAGTACGCAGGGAAGCACTGTAGCTATAAATGTGAAGTGGCGAACCACGGACACTGCCACAGCCCCGCAGCAGGCAGGCGCCTGCCCCTGGCCTCCCTACCAGCTACAGGGCTGCCCACCCAGCCTCCAAGACAAGGAGTCTCCAGCTCTGGGCTCTGGGCAGGGCCCCTCGGGGTGTCCCACAAGGATGTCCCAGGCACAGTACAAAGCCAGGTTGGGGAAGGACGGGCACGACACCACACCGCACCTTCCACGCCAATGGTCAGTTGGCCTCAGAAGCACCACCTTGCTTCATATTGACTACCCTGAGAAGGAGAGCCTTCTAATCTTTCAGGAGTTTACTGCTTCTGAAGGTCTTATGCCTGCTGGCGATGGCACCAGGTCCCAATTCAGACCCATCTGGAGGCTGCCTCAGGTTCTGCCAGGGTGACCTTGGTGGACCTGAGGCTCATGTGGTCCTGATGGGTATCTTCTAGGCACTGCAGAAAAGGAGGCCCTGGGGAGAGCCAGCCCCTTCAGCAAGTGCCCCGTGTGCCAGTTCAGAGGTCTCAGGACCTTGGAAGGGAACCATTTCACAGGTGAAGGACCACACCCGGGAGGAAGGGCCAGAGTTCAACTGTGCTTCTGGTCTCCCCAACACTCTCACACCACAGGCCTGGACAGAGTACAGTGTGAGGTGGGGAGCAGAGGCCGGTCTAGAAGGATCCAAGGGTACAGAGGAGGGGAAGGAAGACTCCTTTTTCTCTGTCCTTGCAGAACCTTCCCAGGAAAGGTCTCTTCTCCAACACCCCTGTTCCAGAGGACAGTATGGGAATCCTCGGGGGCGCCAGGGTCCCAGGCACAGGTCCTTCCTGTTAGGCTAAGAAGCTGGCCGGGAAAGGTTAAGGTCCCCCTCAGCCTGTCTAGCACCTGCCAGCAGGAGAACTCAGAGATAAGCCCTTGATCTCTGCAGAGGGACCACCCAGTGAGAACACCCTGAGCAGCATTCCTTCTGTTCTTGTGGCTGGAGGCCAGCAGGTGGCCAGAAAGCACCACCAGTCAAGGTGGTGGCCCTTCTGAGAGACTGTGAGGACAAGCTCTGCTTGGGTGAAAGGGAAGAGGGATATGAGGACCTCCAGATGTCATCAAAGACCCAGAGTCACTCTGTGGACTCAGAACCTGCCCCCAAAGCCATGAGTCAGGCAGTTTAGCTTCTCAAGCAGGAGAAGGGCAAAGGTTCTCTACAAACAGCATTTAGAATTCTCATTTGTAAGAAACCTTTAGACTTTCCAGGAAGACATAAGAGGAAATTTTCACTATGTGGAAAAGCCATTTTGCTGTATAGGATAAATCAATGTAATAGCCATATCATTTCTCACCAGCCTCATCTACAAACCCACCCTGATTCATTCATTCATCCATTCCTTGTTGAGCTCTATGTGCCAGGTGTGTTCTAGGCACAGGAGAAACGGGGATGAACAAAATCAACAAAAATCCCCACCCTCGTGGGTATTGCATTCTCTATTATGTAGTAGAGACAGACAAAATAGAGCACTGCAGAAGTAAATTATATAGTATATCAGAAGATGGAAAATGCAATGGAGAAAACCAAGGCCATTGTAAAGGGTGTAAACACTATGCTTTGACATAGGTGAGAAGTAGCCTTTGAGCAGAGATTTGGAGGTGAGGGAGCAGGGGTGCCCCTGGCATGCTCTAGCGGCTTGAAGGAGAGCAGTTCAGCTGGATCGGAATGAGTCCATGGCTCTGACATTTGGCAGTACCTGTCACAACTGGGGCGGGGAGGGTGCCTTTAGCTGCTGGTGAATAGCAACCAAGTGCTGCTGAATAGAATCTCCCACCATGCACAGAACAACTCCCTACCACAAGGAATTACTCACTCCAAAATGCCATTAGTGTCGAGGTCAATGAACCCTGGAGACGGAGGGAAAGCAGTAGGAGAGATAGCCAGAGAAGTAAGCCAGGTTTTTTTTTGTTTTTTTTTTGGAAAAAAGAAGCTTATTCAGAAATTCTTATAAAAAATATGAGTGAATAACTAGAAGGAAACATTTTAAAGAAAACCATATCAAAAAAATAGACTTGTAGAGAGAATTTTGTATCATCTTTATTCATCAAAGCCCCCAAAGGGAAACACCCAAATGTCCATCAAAAGAGAATAGACAAATCTCAGCAGATTCATATAATGGAACACTGCTTTGCAACAATAATAAAAGAACTGATTGGATACACACAACAGAAATGAATTTCAAAAGTATTTTGAGAAGCAAACTGTATCAGACACAAAAGAATATGTGCTGATGATTCCATTCCTTGAAGTTCAAGAGGCTAAACAAACCCAATGTGACATAAATCAAACAGTGGTTACCCAGGGAAGGTGCAGTTATGGAAGAGAATGGAGAACTTTCTGGGGAGGGAGGGAAAGAGGTGGAAATGGAGGGTTGCTCACATTCTATATGCAGTATCTGAAATTGTGCACTTAGGATCTGTGCCTTTCACCAAATTTAATTTTTAAAAACAAAGTTTGAGTAATGTTTGAGCCATTGAGTAATGGCTTTGAGTTAAGTGGAAAAGAAAACTGGCCAGACTCACTATACCTTAATGTGGAATGATCTCCAAATAAATTGCTAAGTGGGGGGTGGAGAGTGGAAACGAGGACAGAGGTGTAATCTCCCTTATGTAAAGACAGGAGCTGTTACATAAGCTTGGATATATGCAATATTTCTGGAAGATATGTAAGAAACCATTCATTGGCTGCCTTTCTAGGGTGCAGAAAGGGGGATAGGGGCCCTCAAGGTTTGTACTGTTGGAATTTCTTTCACTGTGTACACAAATTTTAACATAAAACCTAGTTAAACTATCTTGTTTGGATAACAGGATGTTCTGAGGTTGAATTTTAATATATCTCAAGCCTCCATAGCTAAAGCAGGGAGATAAAAGCTGCTCTAAAACTGCCGGTGGAGGGCGTCTGTGTCTCTGAGGGTAGAAATGGGCATCTGGACTTGTAAATCAGGAAACATCTGGAATATACGCCTGGGGCAGGGAGGTAAGAACCCAAGTCCTGGCCCAGGACACCAAGTGAAATCAACTAAATAGCTGATGTCAAGACTTCCAGCTTGAAATGATAAGAATCCTGTTTATGCTACATTGAAGAATGTAAAAACCCATTCCACAGCATGGAAAATTTATCCTGATGGAACTCTTTTTTTTTTTTAAAGCTACCCTGTTTTTTTGGGAGACAGAGAGTACCTGGAAGGAGTTCTGAGTAGGAATAGGGCTGCCAGCTAGTCCAGTTTTTAACCAGAGAATCCAGCCTTTGGTCCTTATTTCCACAAACAAGAACAGGCCATGAAGGGTCTTACCACAGAATGTCCATATTCATTTTGAAAAGCGGACTCCGCTAACAGCCGACTTCCTGCTTGCGATCAGAGCACGTCTCGCCAGCCTTTATTTTCACTTGTGTGTGAGAGATGATGGGAGAAGTCTTCCCTGGCCCCCAGAGATGCCCTGTTCCCTGGACCTGCCAGGTCTCTCCTGAGGGAAATTCTCGACTCGGAGGGAAAGGGAAGGAGACCTGTGGCCCACCCACCTGAGCTCCTAATTCTGAGACCAGAGGGCAGGGCCTGACCTTAGGAAGCCTTGTGGAGTCTTAAGTCCTGAGCAAGTTCAGCATGATCCTGGCCAGAATATGTGTTCAGCTAACCTTGGGCCCAAATCTCTGATTCAAATGCCAAGAAAGGAGAACTGAAAGGTTTGAGATTAGAGGAAGATTTGGGTGGTAGAAAGGTCTGTGAGGGCTTTTGGCAAATGGCCAAGGCCCAGACAGGACAAGCATGGGCCATGTGATAGACACCAAGCTGTAAAAACATGAGTAGTTGTGGGGACTTCATCTAGTCCAAACAGATGGGGGTGGGGGGGCAGTGGGGGAAAAGGGACCCATGATTCTAGGGAAATGCTCTTAGATCCTCTAGTCTAACCCCTTCCTGATAGAAACCCAGTCTCAAGAGTAGACTGATTAATGGAGCGTAGACCAAGCTCAGTCCATGACTCAGCCACTAGCATCCAATCCAGTGGGTCTGGAGGAGAGCAGGCCTTTGAGAAGTGGAGGCAGAGCTGAAGTCCTTGACCAAACCACCCTCCTACCTAGGAGCACACTTCTATTGAATTCCATGGAAAGGGAGCCACTCAAGTACCCTTGAGTGAGGTCAGCCCTCTCAAAGGGCAGGAATATCAGACAATACTCTCCCATCTTTTCCTACCCATTAGAAGCTAGATTTTTGCAATGGGTGGAAACCTCTTGATTTCAGGAAACAGAGGCCAAATCCCCAAGTCCAAGAGACGATTCCTAATTGGTCTCATGGTATTCCAGTTTCCCTTTGTTGGTGACTGGCAGTGTCAGCAAAAATATCACCTAGTTCTGGCTAATAAGACACAAAGTGAAACCTGTAGGGGCTTCTGAGGTGGACTTGCTTTCCTAATAACGGGGAAACATGCAGTTGGCACCATTGCACCCTCACCTGTACCCCTTTCTTCCTGCTATCAATGCAGATGTGTATGTGGCATGAGGGTCAAGTACAAGAATAAAGGCAGGTTACCCTTAGGATGGCAAAGTGGGCACTAGAGCCAGAAGTGGTGACCGAGTGAACTGCTGAACCTGTGCTTATGACTGTCTCCCTCCAGACTTCCCGCTCAGGGAATGGCAAATGGCCTTATGGCTTAGCCACTGTTAGCTGGGGGTTCCCTTACTTGCAGCCAAAAGCATTCCTAATGGGCACGAGCTCCAGTGCCACTCCAGCCAACTTGAAGAGAAGTTGTTTACAAACAGCTTTGGTTTGCCTCCTAAGCCTTGGAATTTACTCTCTTGAAGCTCCGCCCAGCATTCCTATCAGAGCTCAACCAAGTGGAGTCTGGTCAAGGACTCTATCCACGTATCCTCTGCCATCAGTCTGGCTGGTCCCACTCATCCTTCAAAGCCCACCTTGAATGACCTCCACTGACCATGCCCACTACCACCAGGTGTACATCTAATTGACCTCTCACCAATTTTTTTTTAGATCCATTTATTTATACATAAGAGCCGGGGTACAAGCCAGAGGCGTGGGGCGGCAAGAAGGTTCACCAGAGACAGAGTGGGGAGCAGAACAGGCAGATCAGAAACACACTGCTGAGGGGAGCAGCGGGCGAGGCAGGAGAGGCCTGCCGCACAATGCGGGAATCTCTCTGGCCGGGCGTCGAATCCACATCGTGTGCTGCCAAAGCTCCACAGCGCAGCGCCAAACCGCTGCGCCACCAGGGATGCCCGACCGCTCACCAATTATTTATTTACCAGTCACACTGATGGTGGCTTGCACTGGACCAAGCAGGGAGTGCAAGTCCTCAGGGAGCCCTCACATGGCGGGGGCAGACATGTCAACAGCAGCAGCTTGGAGAGCAGCATGGAGGGGTGGGGTTTATCTTGATGGGGGCAGGTCACCATTTCATATCGCTCTTTCCGACCAAAAACTTTGCAGCCCTGTCTGCTCTGACACTGTCCTGAGCCCTCAAAGGAAGCAGCAGAAGGGGCCCCTGCTTCTCTGACCTTCCCTGGGCAGTCAGGGTCTTGGGGTGGATTTGCTCTTGGCCACCCATCTTTCCCTATAGGCCCCATAAAAACAAGGCCCTTAAGGAGAGGTGGTCATGGAGGTGAAGATCTGGATTGCAACCTTCATTGCACGAACCTGAAGTGTGACTTGGGATATGTGACTTGACCTCTCTGAGCCCCAGTATTCTCAAAAGACGAAGGAGGAGACCACACCTGCCTTCTCACGGGGCTGCTGCAGAGATGGAAAGAGGAGCTAGTGGGTGCACCACACTGGGAGGCCTGCACACAGGAAGTGGGTAGGGAGTGCTCTGTCTTCCCCACCCCCTGCACTCCTACCCCCACAGAGAGCATGGCATGTGCCTTCCCAGGGCAGCCGGTTTGGCCAGGAATCATCCCGTCCGGAGAACCAGGTTCTGGTTGATCCTCAAATGGTTTCCTTGGGTTCCCATGCTGTCTCCTGCCCTGAGGATGCCCCCGATGGACCTCACGTATTTGCCACTGTCTCTTTTCCAGGACAGCACAAGGAAACAAAATAGTAACAGAGGAGGGAGGGGGTGGGTGTCCCTCACAGGAGTTCTGAGGGCTACACGCTCATGCTGGATTTTTCCCAGTGACTTCAGGTAGATTGGCTTAGGGGCAGGGGCTATCTGCTCAGTGATGCTCGGTCACCCCCAGGCATTGCTATGAAGGCCAGTCAGCAGGGAGGAGGCTGACAGACTCTGAAGTGACCGGCTGTGTCCACTGAGCCTGCAGAATAGGAAGGATCTAGACACCCCACTGTAGCCCCTGAAGAGCCATCACTGCCTGTACTTGGAGCACCGTTCCAGTTGCATAGCGCTGCTCCCAGAAGGGCCAAACTGAACTCCCGGAAAAAGAGGGGTGCCGCAGAACCCCAGCCAGTGGATTCCAGCAAATGTTGGACAGACAACAAAGGGGCTGAGGAGTTGAAGGAGGCACTAGGAAAGGAGTCAGACTGCCATTAGAATGGAGCAAGGGAAGGAAGAGAGCAGGGGAGCCAATGGTGTGCTGTGGGGGTGTCCTCCAGAAGGCAGCAGTTCCAGGGCCTGGCCCTTTGGCGTGGAGCCCCGTTCTCCAGCCACACTCTCCAGGGATACTAGGAGGCTCCACTTCCAACTTTCACTCCTGCAGTGGGAGCTGTCCAGGACCACACATTCTGTCCCTGGGATGGGTTGGCCCCCTCTGGTGACAGGAGTGATCCAAGGCAGCCCCAGGGAAGCTGAAAGAGGCATAGATTCTGGAAGGTGTTTTCTCACCTCCAGAGTGGGGGCCCTGAGTCCTACCCAGAAGGTCCCAGGGCTACACAGGTAGACAGCAGAGCCCAGTGTGAGGCCAGCTAAAGGCTGAGTAGGAGAAGGCACCTGGTCATGATGGCAGGGACCCGGGAAAGATGGACTGGACGGCAGCAGCCTCCTGGGAGGCCCTTCGCCTCTGAGCCCGTCCCCACCTATGTACTGAGGCCCTGATGAAGAGGTGGCCCATTTGGGTCTCAGTGGGGTGTGGGATCACTTTGGGGTATGAAGCCCAAAGCTGTGCTGCTAGATGTGCTGAAAGGTTCAGGAGTTCTCGGGAATGCAGGGGTTGTGTGGCTGATCTTGTGGCTCTTCTTAAGGCTCAACATGCATCATATTTGCCCAGTCAGGGAAATGAGCCAAGTCAAATATGACCCTTCCCCAGGTTCTGACCACCAGAAACACACAGAAGATTCCAATTATGTTCATCATTAGTCCTGTTTTCACCTGGGAGAGAAAAAAAACAGGGTCAGCCAGTCCCATGGAACCTGCTGAGCTGTCAGAACAGGGGTGAACAGCACACTGGGCACTCATGTGAGGGAGAAGGGGACCCGGGCTGGCTGGCTGGGCCTCCCAGACCCCACGTGCTGTGCTCACCCCACCCCCAGAAAAAGCAACCTCCAGCCCAGAAAGTACCAACAGCTTCATGACATCCTGTGACACAGGCAGGATGGGGTTGGGGGTCTCTGTCCACTTGAGCTTTTGGAAAAGTGGGCCTCGGGGAGACGATATGAGGCCACAGGTCCAGGCCACCCAGGGATCCACTGTGGAGCCTGGTTCTGACTGGGTCCCACAAGCACGTGCGGCTTCCTGATCTCTCCCTGTGGCTCTCTCTGACGCCTGCTCTGTGTTCTCTCCAAGTGCCATCAGCCTCCACCTGCAAATCCTGTTGTAGATATTTTTCCTGCAGATTGGCACGTGCTTGCACCCCAGCTTCTCGGACCCACTGAGAGTGCTCCATGGTGTCGCCAAGATTCTCAGGAGGCTCTGGGGGTGACTAACATCTGCCTCAGCTTCATTTCTGGCCTCCCCGCCTTGCACACGCCCTTTCTCCTCAGAGATGACAAAGCCAGAGGAGACCTAGGGCTCCTCTTTCTGATACTTTTATTTCCAAGGAATCATCTGTCCTTTTTCGCCAACCCTCCTACACTCGCTGTCATGCACACACCATCCCCATCTCAGACTTGCTCCTCCTGACTGTCCTCCCGGGTTCCTGCTTCCAAGCCCATCTTGGTCATATGTGACCCCCATCCTCACCCCTTCCAAGAGCTCTTCTGGTTATGGCTCAGGATCCCCCAGGGAGGAGACAGGACGTAACCTGCCTCTCACCTCTCAGAGACAGAATTGTTTATAAAATTTGGGGTCACTTCAAAAAGAAGCTGCATATAAGTGCAAATAATGAGCGTGATCTGGACATTGGATGATAGTCCCAAATTGCATGATATCACATGTCACTAATAAGTGGAGCATCCCTCCCAACAGCAGTGAGTAACTTATAGAAGCAAATAAAAGTGACTGCATACCATGTCAGAAACCTTGAGATGTCCGTAGGCAAACACGATGGAGTTAGGTGGGGTGGCCACAGGCAACATGAAGGCAAAGGACATACTCAGGGTCCAGGGGAGCATGACGTACAGCGGGTTGAGGCCAATGGAACGTGACTGGGGCAAAACACAGCACAGTAATGTCACAGATGCAGAAAACAAAAACTCCAGGGACCATTAATTCTGGAAATTGTTCCCTAATCACGGTGTATATCCCCACCTCTGTGCCCTTGTCCTGCCAGGTCTGCTACCCTAGTCCCTCAACCTGGGTGATATCCTGCTGGACTCAGCAGGAGGCTGAATTCAGGCCCTGGGAGGCCTTTCCAAACCCCTTCAATTCATTGAACATTAATTTCTTGGGCACCTACCATGTGCTAGAGACTAGGCAGGACACTAAGACTGCAATGAACCCTGCGGTGCTCCTGCAGCCCATGTGTGCATGTGTGCTCATCTGTCCTGCACAGACTGGAAGAGGACCAGGACCACCTCTCCTCACCTGGGCATGTATCTGCATGTGTCTGTATTTCTATACACAACTGGGAGCATTTTGTATATGAAATGGTATCCACCTTTTTGTTCTGCATCTTAAAATTCAGCCACATAAAATAACACCTAGCACAGAGTAGACATACATTAAATAGTTCTTGAATGAGTGATCTCATAATGTAATTCATAATATCTGTCAATACCTGTCAAAATGAATCACCTATCATCTGGATACACATGTACCTGAGGACAGGTATGTGTCCTCAAGAAATTCACTGCAACATTATGATAGCCTAAATACCCAGGAAAGAGTCAACAGACATCCATAGCAGAAGGGTTCAATAAACTATGTTTATACAAACAATGGACTGTTCATAGCTGTAGAGAATTGAGTAGGTTTCATGTGCTAACATGGAAAGCTCTCCAAGATCTACGGTTAGATAGAGAAAAAAATAAGATGCAGAACAGGACCATAGAATGTGACCACTTGTTTAGAGAGGGAGGAATCCAGAATACTTAAGAAATTCATATCAGGGGCTCCCTGGTGGTGAAACGGGTTAAGTCTCAGCACTATGAAGCTATCCGGCAGCCACTGTAGCACGAGTTCAATCCCCGGCCAGGGAGCTTCCCACATGGAGCAGCAGACCTCTCCTGTCTCGCCAGCTGCTCCCCTCAGCAGTGTACTCCAGTAGATATGCCTGTTCTGCTCCACATTCTGTCTCTGGTGAATCCTCTCACCACCACACACCTCTGGCCTACACCCTAGTTCTTGTATGCATAAATCTTAAAAAAAGAAATTCATATCAGAAGTTGTCTTGGGGAAGGCCTAGAGGGCTAAGGTCTGTGTACTCTTTTGTGTTATTAGACATTTCTTGGCCTCGTTTGTATTACATTTTCAAATTTAAAATAATACGTATTTCCATTTTTTTAAATATCCTTCAAAACTAATTTTTAAATGGCTTGATAACATCACATTGTATAGATATATGTAACTTATTTTGCCCTACTATTGTGAAAATAATTTTATAATTAACTCTGTGATGTGCATCTTTATAATATATGCTTGTAGGTGTCTCTGACTATTTTCCTGAGATATATTCCTGAACATAAAATTGCTGAGTGACAGGGGTTTGGGTTTCAAGTTATGGCTCCTGTTGGCAAACTGATATCTGAAAAGGTAGCACAAAATTACATCCCTCCTGCCACCTGAGAGGGCCCAGGCGGGGGCCCCGTCTGTCTGTGTTTCCCCCACTTGTCCTGGCCTGGGGTACACATGATGCATGTACCCATGTGTCTCTGTGAACTGCCTGAAAGATCAGCCCTTTCCCTTTCCTGCCAGTGAGGGACCCTTGGAGGTACTACAGGCAATCCTACTTGGGGCTTCCGGTTCTAGAAATGTTTTCAAAGGGCCTGATGACCAGCTTGGGTGAAGTTCTCCATTTGTCTTCTTGGAGCCCTTGGGGGTGTGCTGGGGCTGGAGGTAACAAAGCTTCCTGCTAGGGACAGGGAGGCCACCACCACATGCCTGGAATCAAAAGATTCTCTTTGGCATCTGTGTGGGCAGCCTGCTTGGGGGAGGGATGATGGGCCCGCCTTGCTATATGTAACACTGTCATCTTCTCTTGGATGGTAGGAGAAATCCATTTTATCCACGTGGACACGCTGGCAGCAAGTGGAAATGTATCCACTGCAATCCTGTGTTCAGACCTTTTAAGTCTATCTCCCAGTTCCAGAATGACCACGCTGGCCTCTCTCAGGCTCGTTTTGCCGAAGATTTTCATAGCTCCCATCTTACTGGATTCTCAGCTCAAGTCCAGGAAGAATGAACTTAAGTGACATGTTGGAGGATCCCACAATGTGAACTCAGGTCTTCTAACTCCAAGCCCAGACTCTTTCTGTACCAGCCCGATGTTGGTGCTGCCATGTAAAGTGACAGAAGGAAATGCAAGAAAAGAAAAAAAGATCACAATCGATTTTCTTATTAGCTCCACTCTCTTCCCAACCCCAACTCCAAAGAATGCTTGCCCACAGCACAAACATTCTAGCACTCTGCAGCCTCTCCCCCACCACCACTCACTACCTCTGGGCTCAGTTCCCGCAGGTGCCAGGTCTCTGAGTTTGCCAAATTATGTTTCTGGGCATCTTTGATTATGTCCCCCATTTCCTTTACTTGGGCTACCATCTTCTTAGAACATCTTTTCCCCTCCAACCAGTCCCAAGTCCTACCTTCCCCAACACCTCTTCCCAGGGGGTCCCAGCCAATGATGCCCCCTACTCTGCATTCCTCCTGTGCACCCATGCTAGGTACTCAGAGAGCTGCTGGCACTCTGCCCTGGCACTGGCCCATTCCCCCTGTGCTTTCTGTCTCCCCAGCTGGAGAAACAATCAGTTACATTGGTAAGTAAATTCTAAGTAGATTTGGGGCTCAGCACTTTGGCCAGCATGGAAAACACAAGGAAGAACAAGCAACACCTTGAGGGCAGGCCAACGGTCTTCAAGGGCACACGAGTCTGTGTCAGAACCAGGGTCAGAAGCAGGTCTCCAAAGCCTGGTCAGACTCTGGCCCTTGATTTCACTGCGTCTCTTGGGATCCAGGACATGGTTATAGTTCACAGCGTTCTATGAAATAATGGTTGAGGGTCATCCCCTCATTCCAGCAGGGTTACTTACCATAGAGGCAAAGAAGGGCAGGAACAGGGTGGTAGTGGTCACGTTGCTGGTGCACTCTGTGAACACAGCGATGAGCAAGGACCAGACCAAGTTGATGGCTGCCGGCGACATGGTGCGCAAAGGCTCCATCTGCTTCCCCATCCATTCAGACAGCCCTGAGGCCTGGGAAGCACAGTGAGTTGAGTTACTGCAAGGTTGCTGGTTTATAGTTCTGTCGGGACCAAAAGGCACCCTCATCTTTCTCCAGGAGTTCAACCCACCCTCCACTTCTGATTCTATCTCTGCATATGTTCCATAGGTGACCTTATCTATGCCCACAATTTCAGTTTCCAGCCTCAATGTGCCATCTCCCAAATCTGTGTTTCCAACCATAAATTTTGGATTTATTTCCACCCAGGTGTTCTATGAGTATGTCAGACTCTACATATTCCAACCTGAATTCATCCTCTCCTCCTGGGCTCCCCCACTTGGTGAATGGACTCACCACCCACCTGTTTTCCAACCTAGAAGTCTGGGAGTCATCCTAGGGATGTTCCCTTCATTCCTTATACCCAGTCCATCACTGGGTCACCCAGGACATCTCGTGTCCATCTCCTCTTTGTCTCCCATAGTTCTTAAAGCTCAGAGAGTGATTTGAGCCAGACTGGAGGTTTAGATTTTGAGCTTTGGGTTGAAAAGAGATCATCTAGAGGAAAAAACAAAAAGTGAGCAGAAAAGAGACCAAGGACAGAACCTGGAAAACACTCATATTTAATGGAGAACAGAGAAAAGTTCAGCAAAGATGGCAGAGCAGGGACAATCAAGAGTTAGAAAGAAAACAGAAGGAAATGGTGTCTAAGGCCAGCAAAGGAGGCTGCTTTAAGAAGGAGAGGAGGCCTCATGGACTCCAGTGCTCTGAGACTGAACTAGATGAAGAACATAGAGTGTCTACTGGGTCTCTTCCAGCCCCTGCCCTGCCCAGGCCTCAACTTCAGACATCAGAGTGATTGTTCTCAAGCACAGATCCAACCAAGTCACTCTCTGGCCTCCACACTTCAGTAGCTGTTCACTTTCCTGCCATACTCACCAGCCCCATCTTCTACTGTTCCTCAGAAGGACACCACATGCTGATTCCTTTACTCCTGTGCCACTTCTTCCCAAAATACCCTCCCAGATATGCCTCCCTCTCTAGACTTTGAAGTCCTCAAGAATGGGGACTATGTCTGCATCTCCTCTTTAACCTCCATACACAGACAAAATAGGAATGTCTGATGAATAAATGAATGAACAGAGAGATAAATAGATGGATGGATGACTGAAGGGAGAGGTGACTAGATGGATGCATTTTTTCATCCAAAATTATCCATGTACCCACTAGGTGCCAAGCTATAACTTAGGTGCCAAGGGAACAGCCAGAAGATAGACCATGTCTACATGTTGCCTTCTATTCCTGGATGGATAGGCGGAGGGATGGGTGGCTAATGGGCATGAATGGACACATGGATAAATGGATGTACGGATGGGTGGGTGAGTTTGTGGGTGGGTGGATGGATGTAGCATATCAGGACCAATCTGGTTCAACCCTCCCTCTGGCTCATTTCCTCCATAGGAAGGAAGAGGGGAAGTACAAAAAGTTACATTTGGGGCAAAAACAAATGCTGGCGAGGATGTGGAGAAAAAGGAACTCTTCCACACTACTGGTGGGAATGCAAATTGGCCCAACCTCTATGGAAAGCTGTATGGCAATTCCGCCAACTACTAAAAATGGAGCCCCCATACGACCCAGCAATACCACTTTTGGGAATCTACCCAAAGGATACAAAAACACTAATCCAAAAGGACGCATGCACCCATATGTTTATTGCAGCACTGTTTACAATAGCTAAGGTATGGAAACAACTCAGATGCCCAAAAATAGATGATTGGATCAAGAAGATGTGTTTCTTATACACAATGGAATACTATTCAGCATTCAAAAAAGATAAACACATGCAATTCGCAGCGACATGGATGGAACTAGAAGGGATCATGCTCAGCAAAATAAGCCAGAAAGAAAGAGAAAAATATTGAATGGTTTCACTTATAACAGGAATATAGAGGAATCAAATGAAAGAGACACTCAGCAAGGGAGGGGGAGCATAATGGCACAAAATGGAGGGGAAGGGGACACAAGGGACCACGGTGATGGGTCATGGGTAAATTGGTGGTGGGTTAACCAAGAGGAATACAAAATGTAAAAGATATAAAAAACAATTAAATAAATAAATAAATAAAAGTCTTCTATTAGGAAAAAAAATAAAGAAAGTTACATTTGGGGGTGTTTTCCTCCAAAAGTTGTTCCTTTCCACCTATGTTGCTACATACCTAGCTAGAAAAAAAATTATAATGGCAACTATACTAGTAAAGTGTTCAGCAAGTAGAAGAACCAAAATAGTGAAAATATTTATAAGACTTAAGGCAAAGAATAAATCAAAGCAGAGATCAGCATTACCAAACACCAAAGGAGACCTGCCAGCACCTCCACTCCTTTTGGATGCCCAGGGCCACTTATCTGCTCCCTTCTGTACTCACGGAAAGAGCACCTCCTCTATTCCAGGCACTATAAATAGGGCAGGGCAACTAGGTGACAACATGGGGTCCCTAGCCTCAAGGAATATGCAGTATGATGTGGAGGAGACAGAGATGCACTCAGGTTCATTGGGGATTGCAGGGGGCTCAGCATTTCTTCAGCACCTTGTTGGGGCAAGACGGGCCCTGAGTGGCCACAGCTGAAGTTACCTCATATCTTTTAGCCAGAGCAAAGCCACCCCCCAGGAGCAGCATGATGCCCAAGGGCACTTCCTCCTGGATAACCTTCCAGTTCAGCAGTGGGGGGGATGCAATGGAGCTTTCCTTTCTGAGAAGAACAATGAAAACACACACACCCCAGAGCAGCATTAGTTAACAAGAGATATCACCAGTAAGAGCCTATAAGGACAATGGTCTGAAATTAGCTACTCTACAACAATGACCATACCTCTGGCTGGCAAGGATGTGGTACAACTATTACACTGTAAATGGGTACAGTCTTTTGAAAAGCAATTTGGAGGAAGGTTTAAGAAACATTGAGACATCTATACCCTTATACCCCAGCAACAGTATTCCTGGAAACTTTCCTAAAGAACATCCTGAAAGACAAAGTGATAGACAGGAAAATCGTAATTTCTAAGAGTCAAAAATTTGGAACAGAATGTTCCATAACAGAACGCTCCCTGGCCCTCCGATGCAGTAGTGTGCAGCTAACAGGGAATAAATATGAAGTCTGTGAGGACAACAAAAAATGTTTGCAGCACAACCCCCACAAAAACAGAAACAAAGAAACAGGATTAACATTGTGTGCGTGTTGACCATAGCTAAGTAATATAGATGCATACAAAGACAGGGAGAAATAGAAAAAAAAACTGAGGTCACTCTGGGAATTTGGAACACTTTTCAACTCCTGTTGAAATAGAAA
Source organism: Scalopus aquaticus (assembly GCA_004024925.1). Classification (NCBI taxonomy): domain Eukaryota; kingdom Metazoa; phylum Chordata; class Mammalia; order Eulipotyphla; family Talpidae; genus Scalopus; species Scalopus aquaticus. The sequence goes on from PVIJ01010371.1 coordinate 35,647, forward strand.
TCGGATTTCAAGTATTTGAGAAGCAAAAGAGCTTTTGCACACCCGGGTAAGGTTTGACAAACGCCCTCTCCCCAGAAGTTTGTAATCCAGCCAGTCCTCTTTTTGAATGGGGTTTTCTCCCTCCTGGGCCCAGGGAATTTCACAGAGATCCACAGCTGCCAGAGCCCCAACACTAGGAAGGGGGCCCAGCATGGGTCTTGCCTTCCTCAGTCTGACTGCAGAAGTTAAACTTGGGCTTCTCAGAAGGCACGATGAAGAGCAAGATGGCCACAAAGATGGCCACGGTGGCATCAGAGACGTACCTAGGTGGGGAGGAGCATGTGGGAGTTCAGTCCAGCATGCTGCCGTGGCTGCCACTGAACCAACCTGACTCAGTAGTCCTGGCTGTGAGTGCTCCTGGCTGTGAGTGCTCCTGGCTGTGAGTGCTCCGACATGAAGAAACAGACTTGACTGAGTATGAGAACAGGAGCCCCAAAGCCCAAGGTCAGGGTGGTGGGCAGGCTGAATCCTGGCTGGGAACCAAGACTCCCACATTCCTGGCCTGGCTATGCACCCTGAGCAGCTTGCCGCTCTCAGCCTACACTGCTCTGTGGGTGAACCTGGTGACCTCAAATTCTGGGTTCACCAGAGTACCCACAAGGACTTTGGTTCTGACCCACAGAGACCTTCCAAGAGTCCTCACCAAGCACCTGGCTCCCTAATCTGGTCTTCTAGGATCTAGTCTCTCTACCTTTCTCCCATTCTGGCCACATAACAGCTTAGCCAGGGAATAAACTACATATACCCCGTGTGTCTAGTCTCTGTCTAAAGAAGCTTCTGGACTCCTAGTTGTGTGTCTTTAGAGGGATTCACCCAGAGCTGAAGAAAAATAAGAAAGGAAGATGGCAGAACAGATTTGGAAACCAGAGCTCTGAGTGCCCCATTTCTAGCCCACCCAACAAGTCTCTATCACAGCCCCGACACCCTGCCCAGTCACATCTTTTCTGTGGCCTATTGGAGCAGAAGGGGCCAAGGAACACCTCTATGGGCTTGTCATGATGCGTGACAAAAAAAAAAAAATGATTTGTGAAACCAACAAGCACTGAACCAAGGAACGTGCCTGCCACTTACGTCTTCTTCTCGCCCTCGGCACAGAGGAGCAACAGCCAACCGGGCATGAAGCTGAGGTCCTGGGAGAACCACAGGCCCACCAGCAGGAGGAAGCAGAGCAGGACATTGAGCTCGGCAAAGGACAAGTGTCCCAGCTTCCTGTACTCCTCCTGCAGCAGCTTGTAGGCAGCCTGCTCGCGGGCCTTCCTCGCCAGCCCGCAGCCCCAAATCTTCTTAAAACTAGAGGAAGCAATGAGGAGAGAACACAGGGCAGGTTGGTGTCCTCAATTCCAGAGGGATGGGAGCCTGAAAGTGGGGAGAGGGGGTACGTAGGCACATAGGGGGCAAAAATAACAAAGCTGAGGCCACCCCTGGCAAAGGGGTCGTGGCAGGTCCCTACTGGCCTGGAGACTGGCTGTCCCCATTATCTGGGGTGGGGGCCATGAGAAGTGGAACTGGCTCCAGGTGAGACTAGGGCTTCCTCACATGCTCCCCAAGTCTTCCTCCCCGACCATGGCAGGAGCTGGTGGGTGTTCACGTTCTGAGGAGCTGAAGGTGTAGGCTGAGGGACCTGGAGACTCTAGAGCTAGCAGAGGCTGTGGAAGGAAGCCGGCCTGAGCTCTGTGCTTGGGCGGACGCCCAAGACCCAGTGCCCATCGGCAGACACAGCCCACCCTGGGTCCCTACAGGACCTCTCCTGGATGGGTGTTGGCTTGAGTGGGCAGGAAGGAGAGATTCTGGGAGAAATAGCGAGTACCTCAGCTGTGGGGAGGGGTGAAATGGGGGCACTGCTGCACGGATGGTGGTCCCAAGGGGTTCTCTGAGAGTGCTGTCAGCCTGAAGGTGGTGGACAAGGCCAGGGAGACTGTTTGTAAGGAGACTGCCTGTGGGAGTCCTCGCTGGCCCTCAGACAGACTTCTCAGGAAGGAAGAGGCTGGCAGGATAGGTGCCGACTCCTGCAGCCAGCGCCTATAACATAACCAGGCTCTGAGACGGTGAGGCCATGCTGGTGACGGGGCATGTGAAGCATGGGGGCACGAGGACACAGCCCGGAGGGTGCTTGGGTCGAGAGCAGGTGGAGGCAGAATCTCTACTGACAGCAGTCAGCTGCTGGGACACCCCATCATTCAGTGAGCAAGTGACACTGAAGCTGCCTATGAGGATGGGGGTCTTTCTGCCCTTGCCCCCCGGCATGGTCTGTATTCTAATAAGTACTGATCTGCTGGCCCCTGTGGTTCTGGGGACAATAGGACTGGGCCTGAAGCTCCAGGTTTCCAGGATAAGGGGCAATGTTGGTGCTCTGACCTCCCCAGCTGGGGCTGTCCTCGTACCACAGGGGTTGCGACCTGGGGGCTGCATCGTCAGTGCAGTCATCTGATGCTGACACCCCCCACCCCACCCCAAGCCTTGCTGATGCCACCAAGTCTTTAGGACCTTCTTAAACAAAGCAATTGATCTCATGCCTGGGTTAACCCCATCTGCGGAAACAAGACAAGACTGGCACGAGGCAAGGCAAAAGGATCTAGTCTGCCTGCTGGAGCACCAGGGTGGGGTGGGTGCAGAGTGCCCTGCAGCAGAGCAGCCCTCACACGATGCTGCAGAGCCAAGGAGAAGCACCGCGACAGCTCCCAAGTGCCCCTGCCATTGCAGGGGCCTACAAGAACCTTAACCCCTAATTCAGAGGGCCAACTGTGGGTCTGCTAATCCTAAATGGCCTGACCAGCCACCATTTAGTTATTTATAACTCTGCATTCCTACCCAAGGTCAGAACTGCACAATTAGCTATAGGAGCCCAACCCTACAAGGCGCCTTTCATCTTCTAAAGCAGATCACTTTGGGAAGGGTATGCATCACGAGGTATGACTGGGAATGCCTGGGGAACTGAGGACCCATGTATGACAAAGGACCCTAGAAGCTGATCAATGGAACGCCTTTTTGATAAGACTGAAACCTTACCTGGGGAATCTAAGGCTTGACCTCAAATTATAATACTGAGTCATCAAGCAGAGAAGAAATTCCTTTGAGAGCAGCTCCACTGCCCTAATGCTACAGATAATAGGATACACCTTTCGCACTTCCCCTTTTCTCTTTATCTTCTCTTTCCCCTACAACTGATGATGTGATTACTTTATCAATAAAAGGACCATGATCTCGCTCATTGAGCAGCATCCTGCATTCCGTAGCCTGCTCCATGACTCCCATGTCATCAGTGTGGTGTTGTTCCCGATGCAACAGCTAACCTGGTTAGAAAAATTGGTTATATGCAGCAGTAATATCCATCAGTCCTGGGTGGTCATGGGGGCATCTGTGGTCCCATTAGTTGAGGCCTAAAAAGTCAGCCATAGACGCAGGAAGATACAGGTTTTCCAGATTAAGCTAGAGGCAGTGCCCCTGACATTGGTCTCCACAACCGTCCAGAGGAGGATTCACATGAGGCCAGGTGTGATGGTAGAGGCGCTTCCTGCAGCTGAGACAGGTGTTCCCTTGCCTCGAGTAAGATGCTCCAGAATCACCTGGTGCTGGGATATGGCAGGATGTGGTCTGGGCTGAGGATATCATGGTTTTCCGGTTTCCCTACTGTTTAAGCTGAGTATTAAACTGCATCTTAAGCAAGGCTACCTGGGAGCCACCTCGCCCTGCCTGCCATACACCCATGTGCTTGGCGAGATTCCCTGAGCCACAGCAGACTGCCAGGAGGGGGTGGGACCAGTGACAGCCCTGCACCCCAAACACAGGCTGACTCTGGGAATTCCTAGTGTCCCAGCTGGCCAAGAAGACCTAGTGGAAGCCATGCTGGGCTGGGTGGATGGCACATCAGGTTCTTGGCTGTGACCACCCTGGAGCCTGGCAGTGCCCATGTAGTTGGTGTGGGGCATGGCCAGCTCCCCTCTACTTGCTCTGTCAGGGGGACTCAGGAGGCCTCAGGACCTCAGACATCCTCCATCCCCCAGGCCAAGGGGAGGCTGCAACCGGTGCTCCTGACCCCTGGCTGTACCCAGGCCTTGAGACAGTCAAGGGCAATCACCCAGGCCTCCCCGAGAGGAACATTATGGACTTGATTGTGTACCCCCCAAATTCCTATATTGAACCACCAATGTGATGCTATTCAGAAGTGAGGACTTTGGAGGTAGTTAAGTTTAGTTAGGTCATGAGGATGGGAAAGAATTAGTGAGAATTAGGAGAGAATTAGTGACCACACAAGAGGAGGAAGACACCAGAACTCGCTGTCTCTCTCCTCCAGGTGAGGACACAGTGAGCCTTCGGCAAACCAGGAAGAGTCCTTGCCAGGAACCAAATATGCTGACACCTTGATCTTTGACTTGCAGCCTCCAGAAATGTGATAAATCAAAGTCTGTGGTTTAAGCTGCCCAACTACTGTTTTGTTACGGCTACTATTTTTGTTTCGGCCTGAGCTTACTGAGACAGGGAGGCAAGGTAATGGGCACAGGCTTTGAACAAAACTTCCAGGGTTCAAATCTCAGTCCCAGGTCTTCAAAATTATACAACCCCCAATAGGCCACTTAACCTCTCTCTGCCTCAATTTCCTTATCTGTAAATTGGGAATAAGACAACCAACAGATGGATGTGAAGATGAATTAAGATACTATATGTAGAGTGCTTAATAAGCACTCGATAAACACTGGTTATTATTATTACTACTCTCTGGTGGGGAGACACAGATGCCCACCTGCCACCTGCCACATGTTCAGGCAGATCTCCTGAGGCCTGTCAGATGGACATGAGTCAGTGAACAGGACTTTGGTTCTGGAGCAGATTTGAAAAACAGGGCAAAGAGCTGCCATCAAAACCAAGCTGCGTGGTGGGTGCCAGGGAGCTCTTCTTGTCCACGTGGGGCCCACATGTGGGGTATCTACGGCTCACAAGTCACTACTATGGCTGTTTTGATTATGCATAGAGATTTTATAATGCTGGTATTCAAAAACAGCTTCTCATTCAAAAGAAAACTTATCAAAACATGCCATGTTCCCCATTACTCATGGGTTTTGGGGGAACTTTTGCCTCTCAGTTCTGAGGCTTCTTACACTTTGGCCCTGCTTTTTTTTTTTAAAGATTTATTTTTTATTTTTATACATACAAGCTGGGGTACAGGCCAGAGGCGTGGGGCGGCGAGAGGGTTCACCAGAGACAGAGCGGGGAGCAGAACAGGCAGATCAGAAATACACTGCTGAGGGGAGCAGCGGGCGAGGCAGGAGGGGTCTGCCGCACCATGTGGGACTCTCCCTGGCCGGGCATCGAACTCGCGTCGCCGCTGCCGACAGCTCCACAGCGCAGCGCTTAACCGCTGCGCCACCGGGGAGGCCCTGGCCCTGTTTTTCATTTGCCAAAATCTCTCTGTGAATTAAGACACTGGGCACAGATCACAGCTAAGACTCTTGTATTCCAGTGTGAGAGTGTCACCTTTGTACCATAGATAAATCTGTGTCTTTTAAAATAACAACATTTTTTAGGCCTCTGGCAGTCACACATCATGGTTTCTGTCCAAAGTCTGGGTGCCATCAACGTTGACTCTTGTGCATTTGCCCATGTGCTGGGAACAGGAAGGTAAACTTTCCAGAACCTGGCATGCCACTGTGTACACTGCAGGCATTCAGCAAGGTCTGGGTTGGGGTTGATTTGGATGTGACCGGGCTGTCTGCTGTGACCCAGCCTAATGGACACAGGAGCCAAGCGGAAGCTGGTCCAGTTGTGTTTGTCTACACATGGGAGCCAGGGCCTCTATAACTGCTTTGACTCAAGTTGGTGGCCACCTGCTCTCCTTCCTCCCCCCACCAGGGGCGAGGACAGAGAGGACTCAACCAAGGCCCCAGAGAGGAGTCTGGAGGTGGGAGGGAAGTGCTAGGACAGCTCACAGGTACCGAGGGGCAGGACTGTGACCTGCTCAGGGAAGCCCAGGGGAGAGAGCAAGCAATGTTTCTAAGAAGGCCCACCGGGGGGTGGGGGCCGCTAAGCAAGTAGCACTTGAACTGGTCTTGAAGCTGAGGAATCCAGAAAGTAGGAAGGTAGAGAACGGCCATTACAGGAAGTAAGAACAGCATGGGCAAAGGTCCAGGGAGCAGCCTGGGGTGGCCAGAAGGGAAGGGCAGATGAGCAGATGGGGCTGCAGGAATAATCAGGGCCAGACATGAAGATCTCTGTGGATTCAGTCACTGATCCTGAGGGTTTTGCTGCAGGGGTGTGGCATGATGAGCATCTGTTCCGTAAGCAGTTCAGACTTACCTGAATCCCATATAAATACACTAGAGCCACAACCAGGCAAGCAGCAGCATTATCAGCATGTTGGGGAAGGCAAAGCCAAACCAAGAGGCAAAGTTCACGATGTCTTTTCTGTCAGGAAACAACCTGAAGGGAGAAATAGTTCACATCTCTACCCAGTGCAAGACTGGAAAGCAGGTCGGGCCCCACGCTGGAGGCTGAGCAGCAGCTGGACCCTGAGGCCCAGCCATCCAAGCCCATCACTGGACATCACCCCAATCAAGAGGGGGCCCCCCAGAGGCCTCCCTGGTGGCACAATGGTTAAGCGCTGCACTGTGGAGCTGTCGGCAGCAGCAACGCGAGTTTGACGCCCGGCTGGGGAGATTCCCACATGGGGCAGCAGACCTCTCCTGCCTGGCCCGCTGCTCCCCTCAGCAGTGTATTTCCATTAATCTGCCTGTTCTGCTCCCTACTCTGTCTCTGGTGAACCCTCTCACCACCCCACGCCTCTGGCCTGTACCCCAGCTTGTATGCATAAATAAATAAATCTTTAAAAAAAGAGGGGACCCCCACTTTGTCCATATCCTGGCCGAAGCACAAAACAAGGCTGAGGAGTAAGCAAGTGGCTCTCCCATGGGCCCAGACCCCACTGAGACGCTCATGAAAGTTACAGCCTTTCACTCCACAAAAATACACTTTAGTATACCGCTTACTAGGCCAATAGTCTTAGTGGGGTCCTCAGAATCTCACCCTGTGGTTTTCGGCAAGGGAAGGATGCTCTCAGGAAGGACACCCTCACAAGGGTGGGACCAACAACATTTCCTGGAGGCTGGAGGAAGGTCAGTCCCGCTGCAGAGCCTGCCGCCCACCCTGTTAGCCCAAGGTCTCAGAGCAGACACAGTGCTCTCTCCACTCAGCCCAGACAGACACGCTGCTTTTCCCAGGCTGTTCTCTCCCCAGAACATGAGGAGAACAACTGCAAGGCTGTCATTGCAGATGACACTCCCAGGATCAGTAACTGCTTGTTGGATCTCAGGTATCTGCCGGGCCAGGCCGATCCCTCCCCCTTCCTAGCTCCTGGACACTGTCCAGGGAGGTTGTTGCAGGGTGCCATCTTCTTTTCTTCCTTCCCACTCTGCCACCAGAGTTTGACCTCACCTTACTAATGCATTTGCCAGACCCCCTTGGAACTCTCCAGGCGTCTCTTCCCCTAGCCAGTTGTGACTGTCCCATGGGTGGGGACCAGGTGTTCTCTGTTTTGTGACCCCAGTCTCACTTGGCATAAGGCCAGGCACAGAACCGGGGTCCCCAAAGCCTGTGTCCCTTTGTGGTCAGGCTAGAGAGTTCCAGACTACCCCCGTAGCGAACCCGGGGCTTCACAGGGGCACCCGTCACCTCAAGGGCAATTAGAGGGCCTGCAGTGGATGAACTGCTGAGGCAAGAGGGTCCCAGCCTCTGACCATGGAGCCATTTGTAGGTCTCGGACACAGTAGGACTGACACCGCTAACAGCCAAAGTCAGTGCACCAGCTCTGAGGGGGCATCTTCAGGGGTGCCTGTTGTCCAGGACCCAGCATCGAGAACTACACTGTCATTTCTCATGTCGTTAGCTCAGAGGTTAGCTCTTTAGCTCACGTGACTGAGTGAGAATCCCCTGCCCAAGGAAGAAAGGCAGGACCTGTGAGAAGGCGAAAGTAACTAGGTTTGTGGAATATCAGCTCCTCCCAAGGGTCCTGAGTGAAAGCAGGGGTGGGGTGTGGGGACACAGAGGCTGGTGGGGTATGTCGTCCCATTCCTGTCAGACCCCCAGCTCCAGGACCCAGCTAAGAAGGGGAGAAGTGGGTGTATCCCAGAAGTGCAGGGCCCTGGTTATTGTCCCCACAAGGTGCACCAGAGACTCACTCACTCATCTGGCCCGGGAGCATCATGTTGGGGCCCGTCCCAGTCAGGGTGGCCGTGCCTCCAATGCTGGCCGCGTAGCACAAGCACAAGTTCATGGCCTTGTACACGTTCTTGCTGTCATCATCCTCCTGCTGGCTGGCGGGGCCTTCAAAAATCACTTGATTTCTTGTGATGGGGACACCGCCATGAGCTGAGCCATTTCGGGGCCACTGCCCAGCTCCCAGCTCCTAACTCTGCTCCTGACCTAGGTCTCCAGCAAGCCTGCTCTCCCAGCCCCCTGCAGGGGGTTTCTCAACCTCCAGCCCAGAACTGTGGTGTGGTCCCATCTACTTCCCACACACGGCCACCTCCCAGGCCTCCATTAAGGTCCCTCAGAGCTCATGCAAACCCAGCAGCTTCAGAGGCACGCCCCTTCTCTCTGCTTCCTCGCTGTTGCTAACTATTCCATTAGCCTGGGGGTGTCCAAAGTCAACTCAGAATCCCCCTCCTTGTTCTTCCAGAAACCCCTCTGGTTTGTGGCACCCCGTGGCTTCCCCTGAGCTAGATGAATGCTGTGAGGGGCCTCCTTACCCCACCTGTCTGGGCTCCTGGGGCTCCCACCACAGTGTGTCTGCTCCAACTCTGTGGCCTCCAGCCCTGACCCAGGGCTCACAATAAGCCTGAGGAGCTTCCCTGGGGGTGGGATGTTGAGCAAGGCCAAGAATTAAGCAGACATTCTCTGGATCCCGAGGTCATGCCTAGTGGGGAGCAAACGTGAGATGACCAACCCCAGTTTCTGTGGGACCAGAGAACAGAGGGATGACCTGCTGGGACACCCTCCCGAGGAGGAGGAGTAGCAAGGGCTGAGAGGCACCCAGGGCATGCTCAAAAGATGCTCAAATGCATATTCATCAAATGAACACACACTGAATTCTGGGACTGGCAGGGCCTGAGGGCAAGAGCTTGCTATAAGCTTTACGAAAGGATCTAACTTATACATGACATTCCTAAAATTGATGAAAAACAGCACTTTCTCAGTAACCTCTGTGTGCTTGTTTAAAGGGGCACTCCGGGAAGCTGGGAGGTGACCCAAGCTGTTGGCAAGGGGGGAAGGCTGCCATCTCTGATCCAGCTGGCCTCCTGGCCAAGGTCTCACCTGGCAGCTCACTGGCCTTGCCCTTGTCCACCAGCTCCAGGGACCCCAGGCCAGCCTCAGCAGCTGTGCTGGTGGCTGTGTTGGTGGCCTCCATCTGCTGTAGCATGGCCTCCACAATGGGCACCATCATGGCCTTGGCGGCTGTGTTGCTGATCCACATGGAGAGAAAGGCCGTGACGCCCATGAAGCCCAGCATCAGCCTGCAAAGGAGGGGCAGGGAGGAAAGCCAGAGAGTCCCCCAGCCCTTAGAAAGGAACTGGAGCTAGGACCCAGCAGGACACCAGGGGCCAGGGCCAAGCTGCTGAGACCAGTTTAGGACTGGGTCATTTAGGAGGGTATTGCAGTTTTAGCGCCCCCTCTCCATCTCTCCCCCTTCCCCCATCTTCACGTCTACTGGTGTCTACTCTGCTGGCTGCCGGGGTCCCAAGGCCTTTCTCAGACCCCATCGTGGTTCTGAGAGCTGCCCGGCTAGCAGGGGAAGCACCAGTGTCCAGGCAGAGTTGGCCCCGATATGGCCCAGGGGAGCAGCTTTGTGTGCAGGTAGTGCCAACATTCCATTCCATCCAGAAGATTCCACCTGCCCCAGTCCCAGCTTCTCTCAGAAGTACAGAGGAGCTGCTCAGATTCAGCCATGGGGTAGGGTGATCCAGGAAGGGCCAGGGGAGAAGGACCCCCTTTGTGGTGGCCCCCTGCCCCCCAGTTCTCTGCACATATCTGGCCCCTCCCACCTGCCGTGGACCAGATCAAATGAACAGTAGTCACAAATCGTGTTCTCTTCTCTAACAACCCCATTTCCACCCATGCCCTACCTCTGCCACCTGCCTAGAAAACTCCTTGAGGTCCCTTGAGGACCCTTTCCTGTGCATACCAGGTGGGTGACCACACCTTCCTCCGTCCTCCCTCCCTCCAATTCTCATCACTGGCTGGATTCTGGGGACCTGTGAGCGGTGAGCTGTCTCCTTAGACCATGAGCCCGGCAAGGGTCTGATTCTCCCTGGCTCCCATGCATAAGGCCAGGAACATCAGGGCTCGGGGCGGGCCGGCTGGACGGAACACGGTGCTCCCAGCCGCCAGGCCCTCTGTGTCAAGCTTCCCCCAGGGCCACTCATTGGCCTGAAGAAAGGCCCTGGGGCTGTACTGCCCTGCTGGTGTCCAAACAGATCGACGTCAGGGAGTGACAAGAACAAAGCCTGGGGGCCAGTCTGGGAGGAGGTAAGGGTCTGCACGAGTGACACTTACCAACAGTGCTTCAAGGCCCGAGCAGCCCTGACAGACAGTTCGCCCCAGGACAGGCTGCCTCATGGACACAGCAGGCTGAGCTCAGGGGAGCCGGGCATGAGGAAGGATCAGGGCAGCAGGTGTGTGTTTCCTGGCCTCGGGAAGGGAAGCCCTCTGGGAGATTCCCCAGCCAATGATGGAGAAAAGTTGGTCACTCTGAGGATCCCAGGAACAAGAACTCTGAGCCCCCTGAGGTCTCACGTTTCTAGGAAATGCAATGGATTTTAATTGGAGCCCATGAACCAATCCCCGGAGAGACTGATTCCACGAAGGGTATCAGCTCAGAAAGCCCCGCAGCCCTCTGCTCAGGGCGCCCAGTGCTAAGGCCAGGGTCTGCACGTGCCCTGGCAGGGGACATTTCAGGAGGGATTTCTGCAACAAGCACTGACTTCCCAGGGCAGGGCTGGGGCACATCATCAAGGGGGAGCCCACTGCCTCCAAAGAGGAGTGACCCTGAATTCCCAGTGCAGGCGCAAGGCCTCACATGGGCTACTACCTCCAGGCCCCACGTGATCAGCAGCAAGTCGCTTAACCCCTCTCTGCCTCGAACTCCTGATGTTAGAAGGTGGGTGGTAGCGGTGATACGACTGAGTCATGAGAGTTCAGTGCCATAACAGATGATGAGCTCCACGGGTGGTGTCTGGGGAGCTGGGGGTACTCAGTGTACCCTGCTGCTTCAGACTGTGTGAACTCCGTAAGTTGGTAGGAAATAGCCCGGAATTGTTGGGGGACACCTTGGAGAGGGCTGATGAACAGGGTGAATCGGGGAAGAAGAGGCCAGACTCTCTGTGATGGGGAAGAGGTATGCCAGCTTAAGAGGGAGGACTGTCTGCTGCCCCCTGAGCTGGGCAGCTGAGCCACCTCTATCATTCTTTCCTCACAAATGCCCTGTCAGGGATGGTTTGACCCAGCCATCAATCACCTTGTTCCCCGCAGCCCCTCCAAAGTCTTAGAGAACCCGTCCTCACTGTTGCACACTGTGCCCCACCCCCACTCCCTATGCATCTGATCTTCCAGCTAAGATTGCCACATGCCCCACCCCGGGTCCACCTGCATGTCAAGCCCAAGTAACTCATGGTCAGGCCTCCACTGGACTGTGCCACACCCCCACCCCAGGCCTGGGGCCCAGTAGCAAGAGAGAGAAGGTGAATTACTGTGCAGGCTTGGGCCCCATCCAAATAAGCGTGCGCAGGGTGATCCTCTTGTGCAGTCTCCAGCGTTCCTTGGCCATGGCCACGATGAGGCCACCCAGGAATAGCATGTTGGTGTCCTTCATATATTGGACACACACCTGGAGGAGGGCAGGGAGGCCCTATCATGGAGGCCCCTGGCCACACACTGCCTGGGCCCAGGCCAACCAGGTCCCCAGAATAGGCGAGGAGACCAGATGTTGTCTTCGGGGACAGCTTGGAGTGGGGACGGAGGGTCTAGCGGCAGATTCCCCTGCCAGAGAGTCCCCACAAACAGAGCAACAGGGATTGTCTGGCCACTGGGGCCGTGGCAGCTCAGGCTGGGGGTTGGAGAATGAGCCCATAGCAAAACAGGAAGCCGCCAGGATCTCCAGGTCTGCTCACCTGCTTGGAGTCCAGGATCGTGAAGAGTGAGAAAAGCACACAGGGATGAGGGAGGTGACAGCCAGAGGGATGACTTCTGAGCACCAGTAAATGGCCATGAGGATGATGACGTAGGCGCACCTGACAAACTGCAGAGACAGCTCTGAGCCCCGGTGGGCTGCTGCTGCCCTGATTCCCACCCCAGAGTGCAAGGGTCGCCAAGACAGGGTGATCACTTCATAGGAAATTGCTCAGTGTCCCCTGCTGCCCCACCCACGTCAGCATAGCCTTCAGGTTCGGAACAGTGAGGAGGACACAGGACACATCCAGAGACTCCAGCCCCACCTCCCAGCTGTGTGGTCCTGGGCATACCTCTCCCTGGGAAAGACCAAGAGGAAGAGGATGTGGAAGAAGGGGGAGGGAAAGGAGGAGTGGAGGTGAGGAAAAGGGAAAAGTAGAAAAGGGGGAGGAAGAGGAGGAGAAGGAAGAAGAAGGAAGGAAGAGGAGGAAAAGAATAAATATCATTTTAATGACCTGTTCTAAGAATTGAAATCATTTTTCAATATCAGTGCAATTGTTGTCCATTTTGCAAATTAAGTGCAATTTTCTCCAGGGTACTATTCAATCCTACTTCCTCAAGATGTTCTCATTGGGGTTTTTTGTTGTTTTTGTTTTCATGTGGCTACATAATCTCCATTATGATCTTTTTTTTAACTGATCTTCCATAAATTTGACAGATGGGTTCACTTTTTTGCCCTTCTGCGGTGGAGTGTTGTTTCTTCTCTGCCACCCAAAGTGTGCTGTTTTGAATCCATTCAGAGAAGCTCCCAAAAGTACAGCTTCCAATGCCTGATATATCTTCCTAATTTCCTGCTCCTGGTAAACCAGCTCACTCAGAACATTGCCTGCATGCAATATTCTCAGCATTGTTTTTTAATCACCATTGAGAAGATGGTACTTGGTGCATTCGTAAGCACTTCTCTAGTTACAAAGGTTTGGAGCACTGCTCTCTGCAGTTCATCTTTTTTTTTTTAAAGATTTATGTTTTTTTGTTTATACATACAAGCTGGGGCACAGGCCAGAGGTGTGGGGCGGCGAGAGGGCTCACCAGAGACAGAGCAGGTAGCAGAACAGACAGATCAGAAATACACTGCTGAGGGGAGCAGCGGGCAAGGCAGGAGAGGTCTGCCGCACCATGCAGGATTCTCCCTGGCTGGGCGTTGAACTCGTATTGCCGCTGCCGACAGCTCCACAGCCCAGTGCCCAACCGCTGCGCCACCGGGGAGGCCCTGCAGTTCATCTTATATGAGCTGTCCATTCCAGCCCCTTAGCCACTTAACACTGACACTTGGCTTGGGAGTGGCAACTGCCTCCAGCCCTGGCCCCGTCCTCTGTTGCAGGACTTGGGTCAAGTACTTTAACCCATTTTGGCGCTCAATCTGGCCACCTACTAAAATGTGGCTAACGCCTGCTTCTTGAAGCAGTTTTATGTTTCATCAGCATTTTTATGACAATCACTGTTAACTACACAGAATCCGCCCTCTCCCTCATTCTGGGCCTTCCATTTAAGCCAGTCACCAACACCTATAGCTCTACCTCTGGATGCTCAAGGCCCCCCAGACCCCTGCCTTTACCCCACGGCCACCCCCTCTGCTCCAGCCACATCTCCTCCACCTACAACTATTTCATAACTTGACCTCTCTTGCATCACACTGTTGTTTCCCCTTTCTCTTTTGCATAGTTGATGTCACTCTCTTCTTACAACAACAATGTAAAAAGCCCCAGGACAAAAGCCCAACGCTTCCCCAGGACTCAGGATGCCCCTGTCTGGGCAGCACACACTGTACCCGGCTCACCCAGAGTGAGTTCCTGCCGCTGGGCCCCACAAGCCTCCCTGGACACCGCCTCCAGAGGGGTCTGTATTCTTCTTCTGTGTCCATCCCCACCCTACACCCCAGTTAGCACACTACGTGGTCAATGCTTGTTCCCTTAACTGTCCTCCACCATCAAACAGTGAACACTGGAGGACAGAACCAGCATCTGCATGTTCCAAGTCCTCAAGCCTCCAGCCCAGCCCATCTTGGAGCTGAAGACAGACTGCCCCGGATGTATGAAAGCTGCAAGCTGACAATTTTGAATGGAGAGAAATGAGGAGACAGAAGGTCTAAGAATGATGGGTTTTGCCTAATTATCTACCTCCCTTAAAACAGGAAATAAATCTTCCCTGTGGTGGTTCAGGAGGTGAGAGACAGCCTTACAATGCTGTCACCCAGGCCAGGGCTTACTAGGCTGTTTTCCATGTACTTGTAGATAAGCCCTGCAAGACTTCTTTTTCTGTAAGTTGCACTGTTCTTTGTTCTCTCACTCCCTTCTCAATGCACTGCTCCCTTTCTAGCATCTATATGACCTGACTGGAACCTTCCATTATTCCATGCATGGGCCTTGATGAATCGTGCATGTGTAATTAAAGCTTGTGTTTTCTCTTGCTAATCTCTCTTGTGTCAATTTAGTTATTTTCCAGCAGTACAGACCTAAAAGGATAGAGGAAGATTTGCTTCCTTCACAACACCAGAGACTCAGGAGATGCTCAGCAAATATTTAGCAGATAAAAGGACTAGCATAGCACAAGCTACTGGAACATTGCTGGGGCAAAAACCAACATACCGGAACACTCTGCTTATCATCAACCAAAGAGCACAGATCAGATGCTTGAAACCATGCACAAAGACTTGGAAGTCTTTGTGGATCATATTATCAAACATAAAAAAGAAATCTTCCATCCACATCCAACACACCCAGGACATTTCCCTATTGTCTAAATCAGGACTTCTCAACCTTGATACTTTGATATCAGGGGTGGGAGAGATATCGATATTGCTTATCAGAGGGGCGGGGAGGGTGGAGGAGGCCATCTTGTCCATTGTAAGTTGATTATAAGCATCCCCACCTTCTCCCCACCCCCACTAGATGCCAGTAGCACTCTTTCTAGTTGTGACGACAATAAATATCTCCAGACTTTACCAAATGCCCACTGGGTGGGGATGGGGAATTGCAGTATCAATGTTGATTGAAGCAGCGAGTCAAGGCAGAACAATGGTGTGGTTAGAAGAGCAGGCTTCGAACCCCAAACAGATCAGTGTCCACTATCTGCCATTGTCTGGCCTTCTTCAGTCCCTAGCTTCCATGGATCTTGGTGTCAAGTGGGGAGAGGTAGGTGCAATCATCTGAAATGATTACAGTAGCACCATCTGAAAATCATTCTCCTTCGTATCATCTTGTGACAGAAATCCCCAACTACGTCATTAATAAAATACTCCTCTGCTCCCAGCCCCTGGCCCTTCTCCCCACTTAATTCATCTCCTCCTCTTCAAATTGATGGTTTAAGAGTACCCATTCTTGACGAATGACACAGAAAGTGCTCAGTGATTTTTTGTTGTCTAAACTTAGAAATAGTAGGTGGCACATGAACAAGCTTCGCACGAAGCTCCCATTAAACCTAACCAACATAGGGGCCTCCCCAGTGGCGCAGCGGTTGAGCGCTGTGCTGTGGAGCTGTCGAAGGCTCGCGATGCGAGTTCGACACCCGGCCGGGGAGAATCCCACATGGTGCGGCAGACCTCTCCTGCCTTGCACGCTGCTCCCCTCAGCAGTGTATTTCTGATCTGCCTGTTCTGCTCCCCACTCTGTCTCTGGTGAACCCTCTCACCGCCCCATGCCCCTGGCCTGTACCCGAGCTTGTACGTATAGATAAATAAATCTTTAAAAAAAAAAACCTAACCAACATAAAAGGTACAAGGCTAACTACCCCCTCATCCCAGACCTCGAAGACCCAGGAGAGGCCCCATCCTAGAATGACCTTCCCCCCTCACCTAAATGTTCCCACAGTGCTGGTGGGAAAGCAGAATAGACCAACAATGATAGAGGAATGTGGGCAGGGGTGCGGACACCAGGAGATGGAGTCTACCTGCGTAGAGGAGCCTGTTTCCCTGGGGGTAACTTCGGAGCACTTGACTGCAACTGAGAATGTGACTGGAAAAGCGCTTAAAGTTGAGATAAAAGCAGGTGATGGGATTTTCAAAGTCAGCACCCAACACAGAGTCTAGCATATGGTGGGTCTGATAAACATGTTAAATTTACAGCTGAACAACTCCATGAGTACTTCCTAAAAGAGTGCCCAGACATGTTATTTAGTGAAAACATGTAGGTAAGAGAATCTGTGTGTGTTTGGGGGGGGGGAGGGTGTTATGAGATTGCAGAGTATATTCATTTTGACTTTACAGACTTGATTTTACAGACTTCAAAAATAGCATTTTAAGAACAATTTTAATAAAATAAACCATACAATAAATGTATCATTTATTTTATTGAAATGTCAGTTTTTTTAAAAGTAGAAAAAGTGGGGCAGAGGTGATATCAGAAAGAAAGCACGGTACACAGACACTGAAAGAAGGATGTCTGGGGAAGAGGGCTCAGACTCTGGCAGAGGGTGGCTGCCTTGGGAGTTGCCAGCTTGGACAGCGGCACCCAGGCTGCTAAAGTCCGTGGAGGGCTTCGCAGCCAGGTGGGAGACCTCTGGGTTCCTTACACAACCATCAGTGTGGCCACGGGAGCAGGGGCGGGGAGCTCTTGGTGGACCCAAACAGAACCAGGAAAAGAGAAAAAAAAGACAGAGTTCCAGGATCCCCGTCACCTGACTCACTGGAGGGAAAGAATTTTGGAATGATGTTCATTCACCATATCACCTTCCCCCTGCCTGATTCTGACTTCCAAGGCAGATTAAGACACGCATACATGCCTGCAAGTTGGAGGTCCCAGCTCGAGGCCTGGCTGCGTGCGTATGAGTGTGTGTGTGTGGGAGTGGGGTCTCAGTCATACTCTCTTGGAGCAGGAAGGTCAGCTAAGCTACTATAATTATTCCAGGGGAACATCACTCCCCACCTGCAGAACTAAAACCATAGCCCTCCTGCCTGGCTCCCTTCCATCCACAATAACAACCCAAATCTCTTTCCGCAGATCACACTTAAGAGCTGATCACACTTAAGAGCCACCACAGTTGGATCTGCTGTCCTTGGCACACTCAATATGCTCAGGCCACCCAAGGGCTCCACCCCGCCTCTCCATCCCCCAAGCTAGGAACACGCATAATCCCTTTTGGCATTCAAAGCCAAAATGTGTCAGAACCTTAAACCTTGACCCATTGTATAGATGAGAACACTAAGGCCCAGAGAGAGCACACAGAAAGGGGAAAAAAGGGCTTGGTTAAAGTCACAGGGGTCAGTGAATAGTGGAAGTCCACCTATCTTGTAGGTTGACCCCCGATTTTCCAGTATAAACCTCCTCCTCCAGATCTACCCCAGAGCATCCCTTAAAGAGTTCCTCTGTTTTCCAAAACTTCCTGGAGGTTGGGGGGAGGGGAGAAGGTTTCTTGTCTGGGCTGAGTGAAAGGTCTGAAAGAGGGAGTGAGGAAGGAGCAGCCAGAAGCCACAAAAGGCTTTGAAGGGCTCGGGTCTCTGCCAAAAAGGCTTCGTACAGGCCAGCTCAGCTTGGAGCCAGCACATGGGGGCCCTGCCCCCACCCTGTGGCCAAGGCCATTCATTCCCTCCCTCCCTCCCAGAGACCAGGGCATGGGACACCACATCAATGCAGCCCTGGGTCATGCCACCCAAAGGGTGAGTTCTGAGAATCTGTTCCACCTCCTGCCACAGCCACAGCAGGCAGCGAACAAAGCAGGCTAACCCTGACCTGCCTTTCAGTGGGCAGTGAGATTTAGACTCAGCTGTGGCTTCCAGGCTTTAAGAGCTGGATTGAAATGTGATAGAGAAACTGAGGCTCAAAAAAAAAAAAGGATCAGAGAGTGACAAAGATGGCACTCAGGATCCACTTAGGTGATGATCTTTTTCTGCAGCTCTCTACACAAAAGGGACCTCAGTCGGGAAGTCCCCATTACCTTAAGGAAGAGACAGGAGAGAGAGGCAGGGAAAGATAGGCGCCCTGCTGGTGCAGCTGGCATTTGGGAGATGGCGCAAGAGGGATGTGATCACTCTGGGGAGAGTCTGAGCCAGTGAGGGCTGAGTATTAAGATGGGCTGTATGGCCAGGAACTGTGCTAATTTCTAACTTTCTGTGCTTGCCAGGTAGGTCCCCTGGTATGTGAACTCCAAGGTCGGTGCGCCCCGGGGTCTTCGTGTCTCTCATAATTCTTTGTAAGGTACCCCCCATCTGGCACCTGGAGCTCCTGAGTGCTCGCACCAGGAGACCTGAGCCCACCGGGAAAACCATGGACTACAGCTCAGTGGTCCCTGGTTTGGTGCTCCCTGCCGGGCACCAGGTGCTGAGGGTCAGTGGGGCTGCCCCGAGATGCAATTGACCTTGGGGGCATCAGAATGATGAGTGCCAGCAGTAGTAGCGGGGTGATGAACAAGATAATGAAGGACTTGAACTTGGAAACATAGCTCAGCGCTGAGGCCATCGCGCACGAGGGACACTGGTGGGATAGGCTAGTGAGGGGCAACCTAAGGTTCCTCGGCTTAAAAATTGGCCCCAGTCCCTGGGGATGAGGGGGCAGGGTCGAACCAGAGCGGCAGCTATGTGGCCACGCCCATCCGGATAAACCTCGCCTATGCAGCCAGTGGAAACCATGGGCATGGCTCACACAGGCACAGTTTCTCAGCGTTTCCTAAAAGTGAGGGGAGATGGCTGCGTCACCTCTCATGGTCTTCTAGTTGGATTTTCAGGTTTCTGGACTTGGGAGTAGTGACCTCTCGACTTGGGAACGAGAAGAATTCACAGCGGAGAAGCCGCTTGACCAGAAACAAACAGGAAAGTTTCAGAAGAGGTGGGATAACTTTGAACTTGCAGGGAGAAGTGGGCGTGGGGGTGGGGTAGTGTAGTGCAGACTCCTAGGGAAGAAGAAATGCAAAGGAGGACGCAGGCTCCCTTCTTTCAATGGGGTTCAGGAAATGCTCCTTTGCCAGTCTATCACTTACTGAAAAGAAGACTTGGTCTCTGCACTTGACTCAGCAAAAGCATGCTGGGAGATGCAAAAGACATAAAATAGGGGAACCTATAGGTTTGCCACGGGCTGTGAAGAGATTCCGGAAATGAAAACAGAGCAATAGCCCTGACTGCTATGGCTCCCGTCTTGCCAGCTGCTTCCCTTAGCAATGTATCTAAATTAATCCTTCTTTTCTGGTCTCCAGTCTTTTCTGGAGAATTCTTTCAGCCCCACATCTCTGAGCTACACCCCGATTCTCTTGCCCATCTATGGGGGAGCAGACTTCACATGTGAGGTGTTGTATGGAGGAGGAGGGTGTCCCTTCTTCCTCTCCTCTCCTCGTCTCTCCTCTGCTCACCTCTCTTACCATTCACGCCCCTCCATGCCCCTCCCCTCCCCTCACCCCTTCTCTCCACCCACCTCCCCTCTCCTCAAAACTGGCCTACATCCACCACCCCTCCCCTCTGCTTCACCCCCTCCCCCACGTTCTGTCCAGTCCTCTCCTTTCTCTAGGACCCATCCTTCCCGGTCTCTTCCGAAACAGCACTCAGGGTTGCAGCCAAAGCCTGCAGTGCTGGGCTCACTCAATGTCACCTCCCTTCGAATGTAAGAGCATGGAGCTGCTTGTGCCCAAGGGGACCTTCACTGATTCCTTCCTTTTGCCAGAGGAGAAACTTGGCTGGCAAGTAGGGAGCACAGAACTGGCATTCTAGAGGTAGGGCACCAACAGAGATGGTAGGAATAGCTTTTGAGCTTTTGAGTGGACGGCTGCTTATCTTTTCGGATCAGTGCAGTCTGGTGAAGGGCATCATAAACACAAATGTCTATAAAGAGACCAAAAGAGCACATGTGCTGAGTTAAAAACTGAAAACCTGTCAGGACATTGCTCACAATGAAAGTACCTTCGGTTGAGGCCAGGTAGTTACTTGGTGTGAGGTGGGTTGGGCTGGACTGGGGTGCTGTGCTAGTCAGGGCTGGGCAGTTCCCTGGGACCTGCTGCATGGGGCTCGGCAGAGATTAGACTCACAATGTATTTCTAGTGGGACTCCCTGGGCCATGGTACCATGTGTGCCAACCTCCAGGAAACAAGCCCCCTAGGATTTCTGGGACATGTATGGACATACAAAACACAGAAAAGTTTGGTTCGTTCGTTTGTTCTTTCATTCATTCATTCATTCATTCATTCATTCATTCATTCATTCAACCACCCTAGCAAGCAAGCAACCAACCAACCAGCCAGTCAACCAAAGTCGGGGTGTGCCTGGAGCGGGCAGGTGCCGGGTATGGATATTTTAAATGTCCTTAATAATTCCAAGCTCTAGGTTTGTCTTTGAACAAAAAACGGCTTTGAATGGAAACCAAAGGAAGTGTTGAAAGCCTGAGAGCTTTCCCCTCCCCGCAGCCCTAATAGTCCAGCACAGCCCAGGCCCACTGGACTCCCCTTCCTTTCTGGTGGCACCACCCCGCTGCGGCCACCAGGTGGCGATGTGTCCCATATTTATTGATTGATTGATTGATTTACTTATTGATTTATTTATTTCTGTTTAGGCGATATTCCTTTTCAGATACAGTTTTTGGGGCTCTCAGACCGCTGAGGTGTGCAATATTTTAGGATCATCAGAAGGGACGATTTGCATACCTATGAGGTACTGGAAGCTGTTCTAAAAGATTGAGAAACCCAATGTGAATATTTTTTAGCAGCCTCAGTTTGACACTTTTTCTTGGAAGTGCCAACGGTTCCCTTTAAATTTTTAACTTTGCCGGATAAACCAAGTAGGACACATTGATTGAATGTGTCTCCCAGGAGAAAAGGGGGAGATTTTGTGGCGCTCTCCTGAGGTTCCACAGAATGTCCTTTGGTGAAGCAAATGAGGAGCTACCCAAATTTCACTTTATTTTAGATTTCTGGGAAGCTTTCTCCTAGCTGTCAGAAAACAGCAGCAGCCACATTGAGTCTCTCTGAAAGCTCTGGCTCGACTCAGGACTGGGGAGTACCATGTTGACAATCTCCTAACTGAAACCGTGGATCTTCGAAGAAAAACTGCAATTTTGTTTTAAACTCCCATGAGTTGGACACTCCCAAGACATCAGGTATGCAAAATAAACAGTCCAGATAAGAGATGAAAATTAGAGCTGTCACCCCATTACAGTCCATTCACAAGCCAGGCAAGAGTTTACTATTGTACCTGGTGAGACTATGATGTCCAAGAATCACTGGGGTGTTGGGGGGGAGGGTCCCTGGGGATGCAGCTGGTTAAGTGAGTGCAGGATGAAGCTCTGCAGAGACACTGCCAAAGGTGATTTTGCGCACACTTGGGCTTGCCGGTGGTTCCTGGGGCGGGGCGCAGGAGGGCTGAAACGTGGCAGGCCCTTCTTCCTGGAAGAGGAGTGGGCGTGACAGCATAGGCGGGGCGTATCCGGAGGGGCGTGGCCACACAGGCAGGGACCAGAGCGGTGCCTAGCGATGAAGGACATCACTAGTAAACATTCCTGTGTTGATTGACAGGGTCAAGTACTATCCTGTCATCTACAATCCTCACCACGATCCAACCAGAGGTGCTGTTATTTCCCATCTGAGAACCTACCCCAGGGTCACAGAGTGAATGAAAAGCAGAGACAGAATTTGAACCCAGAGAGTTGGGGTCCAGAGTCCAAAGTGAAAACCATCTCACTACATCCCCTCCTGGACATTTCATTTCTCTGGTGAGGATGAATAACCATTCAAGATTCAGTTGAATTAGATATAGATTTAGGAGAGATAGTAATATGGAAGATGTGAATAAGTTAATTACTTTTATTTGAAGTTGCACCAAATGTTTGGCTCCTAAGGCCAACAGATTACTACTATCCTATATAAGTAGTTGAGAGAGCCATACGTTTATATATGGGAGCATGAATTAGCAGTTCTAGCTATAACTTGTAAATAAGAAGGAGTAATCCCTTGTTGTTAGATTCACAATCTAAAGTTTTTATTAAACTATATTTATAGTATATAGGCCCCAAGATGATTTTTGGGTTGAGGGATAAGAGTAGTAGGGGATTATATGTAGGGCTATTAGGGCTTGTTTTCATGTGAATGAGGGGTTAAAGTTGATAATGTGATGTGTATGTTTTCCTCATTGTGTTTGAATTAGTATATATAGGGAGTATAGGGATGAGATTACTATATTCAGCCATATAAGGATTATTGTTACGTTGGATCATGAAAAAGATGATAATATGATAAGTAGTTCACCAATTAAATTGATTGTTGGAGGAAGGGCTAGGTTAGTTAGGCTTGCAGTCAGTCATCATGCTGCTATTAGAGGGAGCAGGGTTTGAAGTATTCTGGCTAAGATTATTGTTCGACTGTGGATGCGTTCATAGTTTGAATTCGCTAGACAGAATTTTTAGTGGGCCACCCAGTAGAAATTCATTGTGAGTCTAATCTTCACCGGGCCCCATGCAGCAGGCCCCAGGGCACTGCCCAGCCCTGACCGGCACAGCACCCCAGTCCAGCCCAACCCACCTCACACCGAGTAACTGCCTGGCCTCAACCGAAGGCACTCTCATTGAGAGCAATGTTCTGACAGGTTTTCAGTGTCCAACCCAGCACATGTGCTCTTTTGGTCTCTTTATAGACATTTGTGTTCAGGATGCCCTTCACCAGATTGCACTGATCCCCAAAGATAATCAGCCAGCCGCTCCAAAGCTATCTCTACCATCTCTCCAGGCGCCCTACCTCTCGAATGCCAGTTCTGTGCTCCCCAATTGCCAGCCAAGTTTTTCCTCTGGCAAAAAGAAAGATTCTGTGAAGGTCCCCTTGAGCAAAAGGAGCGGCCACACCCCTACAATCGAAGGGAGGTGACAATGAGTGAGCCCAGCATGGCAGGCTTTGGCTGCAACCCTGAGCACTACTTGGGAAGAGACCGGGAAGGAATGGTCCTAGGGAAAGGAGAGGACAGGACAATATTGGGGGGGAGGGGAGGGGAGGTGGATGGAGGGGAGTTTTGAGGGGAGGGGAGGTGGGTGGAGGGAAGAGGTGTGGTGAGGTGAGGGGAGGAGAGGAGAGGAGAGGAGAGGAGAAGAGAGGAGAGGAGAGCAGAGGAGAGGAGAGGAAGAAGGGACACCCTCCTCCTCCACAAAACACCTCACGTGTGAAGGCTGCTCCCAGATGGATGGGCAAGAGAATCATGCAGTAGCTCAGAGGTGTGGGACTGAAAGAATTCTCCAGAAAAGAGTGGAGACCAGAAAAGTGGATACACTGCTAAGGGAAGCAGCTGGCAAGACTGGAGCCATAGCAGTCAGGGCTATTGCTCGGTTTTGCATTTCCTGAAATGCTTCACAGCCCGTGGCAAACCTATAGGTTCACCCCCATCTTCTGTCTTTCGCATCTCCCAGCACGCTTTTGCTGAGTCAAGTGCAGAGACCAAGTCTTCATCTCAGTAAAGGATAGACTGGCAAAGCAGCAGTTCCTGAAACCCACTGAAAGAAGAAAGCTCGTGTCCTCCTTTGCATTTCTTCTTCCCTAGGAGTCTGCACTGCACTACCCAACCCCCAAGCCCACTTCTCCCTGCAAGGTCAAAGTTACCCCATCTCTAGAGAAACTTTCCTGTTTGTCTCTGGTCAAGCGGCGTCGTGGCTGTGAATTCTTCTTGCGCCCAAGTTGAGAGGTGACTACTCCCAAGTCCAGAAACCTGAAAATCCAACAAGAAGAGCATGAGAGGTGACACAGCCATCTCCCCCTACTGGTCTCAGAGAAGCAGGAGGCTGTCAAACAACTTCCTTTTGCACCTCTGGCCTGAAGAGAAAAGGACTCTGCCTGCTCTCTCTCTCTCTCTCTCTCTCTCCCTCCCTCCCTCCCTCTCTCTCTCTCTCTCTCTCTCTCTCTCTCTCTCCCCACATCTTTCTCCCTCTCTCATCTCTCTCTCCCCCTCCCTGTCTCCTCCCTCTCTCAGATAGCATTTCCCCCCTTATTTTAGAACTCAATATTAGGAAGAGCCATGAAACTTTGCCACTGCGTGAGCGAAGTCCGTGATTTCCAGCAGCCGCATAGGCACAGTGGATCCTGAGGGGAGTGGCTGCATAGGCGCTGCTCTGAGCCTATGTTATGGGGCCAGGCCCCTCCGGATCCCCTGATCCTATGTGGTCACGCCCACTCCCCTTGCAGGAACAAGGGCTTGCCGGCCGTTCCCGGGGCACGGGAGGGCTGAAACGCGGCGGGCCCTTCTTCCTGCAAGGGGAGTGGGCGTGGCCGCATAGGCGCAGCAGCTCCGGGCCGGGGCGGCCGCATAGGCACTGCACTGGGCCGTGCCTATGCTGCCGCCACGCCCCGGGGCCGCTGCGTCTATGCGGCCGCTGGAAATTGTGGGCGTGGCTCACGCAGGTGCTCACGCAGGTGCAGTTTCTCGGCTTTTCCTAATAGTAAGGTCTAAGATAAGGGAAAAATGCTTTCTGAGGGATGGAGGCAGGGCGGGAGGGGAAGAGAGAGAGAGGATAGAGAGAGGATAGAGAGAGAGAGAGAGAGAGAGAGAGAGAGAGAGAGAGAAAGAGAGCCGCGACGCTGCTTTACACAGACAAACAGCAAAGTTTCTTTAGAGATGGGGGTAACTTTGACCTTGCAGGGAGAAGTGGGCGTGAAGCTGTGGTAGTGCAGTGCAGATTCCTAGGGAAGAAGAAATGCAAAGGAGGACGCGGGCTCCCTTCTTTCAGTGGGGTTCAGGAACTGCTCCTTTGCCAGTCTATCACTAACTGAGATGAAGATTTGGTCTCTGCACTTGACTCGGCCAAAGCGTGCTGGGAGATGCAAAAGACATAAGATGGGGGTGGAGG